>CBVK0100262095.1:0-10054 GCA_900067695.1 Picea abies
CTAATCTAGGCCATTGATCTTTTAGGGTTGGCATGAGGAGGCTAAAGTGAGGGTAAAGGCATTTTGGAGATTCATTCTTCACTTGAGACTTGTGAGGAAGAGAAGGAGGGTGCACACTTTGAGGAGGAGAAGAGGGCGCACTTCATGGGGTTTGAGCCAAAACCCTTGAGAGTTTGAGAGAGACTCTTGGAGCTTGGAGCTTGCATGGTGAGTTCATCCATGGAGTCATAGCCATCCTTTCTTGTTCAGGAGCATTTGCATGGAGGAGGGCGCATCTTGAGAGAAGGGGCGCACTTGTTTTTCTTCAGATGTTCACCAGGAGAGGAATACTTGTCAGATCTGGTTGAGGTCTGATGCATTGGGAGAGGAGAGCTTGAGAGCTAGTTTCTGTGGAGAGAGACTTTCAGTTTCAGGCTCAGTTTATTTATTGTGATCATTTCTGCACAGAGGAGGGCGCATGGGTTGAGATGACTGGCAGCTACCTGGTAGCATATCTGCTTGGAGGATTTGAGCTCTGACAGTTTTAGTGGAGAGGCAGAACAGGAGAGGACATTCCTGTGGAGGGGTTTCTTCATTGGGCAACAGATGAGCTTGGGCGCCTCGGTTCAGTTCAGAGGGCAACAAAGGAAGAGGGCGCACCATAGTTTTGGGCACTTCTCTTTCTGGATCTTGTTGCAAGACTCGTGAGGAGCTTGCTATGTATTAGAGCCATACTAAGGTCAAAGACAGACCTTAGATGGCAGCCTCATAGGACCTCAGAATTTCAACACCTTGGAGGGCGTGCTTATTTGTCTTTGCAGGACCTAGTTGGTGGACAGTTTGGAGGAACAAGCCTAGCTTAGGCTTCCACGGGGCTTGAAGCCCATAGGTTGGATGCAAAGGGCCTACATGCCAGATGAGAGAGACATACCTTCGGAGGCCTAGAAGACATCATGGATGACGTGACCTAGCCCTTACAAGCCAAACGTTTTACCTAGGAGGGGAAAAACGTCACTTTTAAAAGCTTGAAATCACCTAGAAGGGCTAGGGTTTGGTGGTGAAGGTGTTGTTCATTGACACATGGACGTTTTGAGGAGAAGAAAACCTTGAACATGAGGAGATGGCTTAGATGAGTGACATATGGCCTTCAGAGGCCTAACTATGCATCTCCAACTCCAACAACTTCTTCAAAGTGCCAAAACGTCCCCTAAAGGGGTGATGTCACCTTATTCTAGGGTTTCTTTTATGTAAAAGTGAATTTTAAGTGAATTGTTTAATATTATTTTGTTACAAAGGGTACGATAAGTGTTGTGGACCCCTAATCTTATGTTTTACCCTTGCTAATGTGGACAAACTATGTGAATGACATTTTGTATAAATAGAAATTATAAGATCTCATTTTGAATCACAACTCTCCCATAGTGAGAAGTAAAGGGCTGAAATTTTCGCTAGCCTTGAGGGTTTTTGCTATCTTGTGCTATGATATGGTGTCTCTTTGGTTGTGGAGTTGATGATGATGATGCACTAGCCTTTGGAGGTCATTATTTTGCTATTGTGGTGATTATCTTGGCATGTTATGGTCCATCTTGTTGCTATTTGGATTGGTAAGCCTTTTACTTATTGTTATCATTTGTATTTCAAGCATCAAGGTTGATTTTGCTAAGGCTAGGTAAGGAGTATAAGTGCATACACCTCTACTTTAGCTTTATCATAATTTCAAGCATAGAATTATTGTTTTGCAATGGTTTGCTAAGGAAGTATAAGTGCATACACCCCTTAGTCTTAAACCCTAGCTAGGTTACTGGCCTTGGGGAATAAGAGTATTTATACCCCCAAGGAGGTAGTAGCCTTAACTCTTTTCTTTTGACCCCATTAACCCATAACTAAAGTCACTAGTCATTGCATTGGATAAACAAAACATTGCATTGGTAAACAAGAAAGTTTCAAGTTTTAAAGTTTTCTCACTTGGAAGTTGTTCCTTGAGCCCTTGGTTCCCTTGCCTCATTGAGGCGTCCTCTTTCATCCACTAAAACTTGCTACTGTTACAAAACTAACCCATAACCATTAGGGCTGCAAAAAACTAACCTTCTAACCCTAGATAACTCCTAAACTAACCCTAGAAATCATCTATAATTGTTGAAGTTTTTCTTATACAACTAGCAGTTACGGTTCTTCTTTATTATTACAATCATTTAGAACATTAGCTGTATAAATAAGATCACTGAAAGAGAGGCAATCACAAAAACAATAGAGACACATAGATTATCCTGGGAAACCCTCATGGGGGAGAAAACCGAGCAAAAACTTCCTCAATATAGATAGACTAAAGACCGAACAAACGATCCTCCTCTACTCCTTCACTAGGAAGAGTAGCGCACTACTTAACCAAGAGATGCCAAAACATAGACCAAATCCCTCCATGACGTCACCCTTAGTTACAGTAGCAGTTCCTCCAAGACTTGCGCACTTCTTCAAAGCTGCAGAGCTAGTGTGGTGAGTGTGTTCAAATGAGACACCATCCTCACATATAAATACAAGTTGTGAGGTGGCGCCAGGGTTGTGACTCTTCACTTGGTGGAGCCAACTTCTCCTAGAAGTGGCTAAAACCACTTTACAATTACTAGGGGTCGACTTTACAAATACCACCATACAAATACATGTTCACCGATCCACAAAAGGGGATTTGATCTTATACAAGACCCGACTTGATCAATCCACAATAGGGGATTTGATCTATACAATAATGACTTAAATACAAGTAGAATATTCTTCGAAGTTACAATAATTCAACAATAACTTTGCCCTAACACACTACTAACCCTAGCGCACTTTTTGAGCTAGTTAGAAGTGGTTTTCATCGGCTTATTTTTCTGCTATAATGCTTGGTTTGCTACAGCCATAAGGTTGATAAATATCACTGTAGTAAGCTTTTGTTTTCAGCCTTGCTTTTGTGCCAAAGTATTGCTTTATGATGGTTGGGTTAAGCTAGCTTTCACTAGTTTTTCTCTTGCTTATTCAATTATACTTTTGGAAGTTATTTTGTAGCTCTTGTAATCTTTATATGCTGATATACATCATTGATCATTGCTGCAAATTAGGGACAACAAGCTTAACTTGCTTGTCCAAGTAACATATTATATCATATACTTGGTTTTCTTTGTGTATTAGGCAGGTATTAACACTTTGGCAGGTTACTCAAATCATTGCAAACCTTAAGCAACCCTCTAGACTCTTTTCCAAGTGCCCCCTTCCATTTAGAATTGACCTTTAGGGGCATCCGTCCATACATATCTTTTCCATCTCATTCCCCCCTAGGGTCCCCGGGATTCCCCCCTTGAGGTGACTACCTCACCTCTAAAGTGACGGGAACACTTGCCTAAGGTGACAGTGGGTAGGTGCTCTCCTAGTTGTCGCCATTTTGGTGGTTGGGTCGGGCTTTGCCCAACCTACAACTTGTGCGATAATAGGAGCCAACCTTGGCTCAAGCAAAGCTGTCTCTGGAATCAAAACTCTGAACACTAGCCCGATGGAGTATGTTGGCTCTTAACTGTCCAGTTTGCAAAGTAGAAAATTTGGGGGTTAACAATGACGAATCAAGAGGATGAGATCCCCTTGCGGGATGTCGAGAATCTCAGAATATTTGCACCTGTATCTGCAAATAATAAATGATAACCCATGGAAGAGAATCTGCAAGTCACTATCCCTGCCCATTGGGCAATGGAGTCAAAATGCATGGTGCCTTTATTGATCTGCTGAAATGAGGTCTTACCCATACATGCCCATCCATAACCGCTACCTGCCACCTATTAGCACACTTTTCTACCCTCCAATCAGATCTGATATATGTGTAAAATCATTGATAGAAAAGGGCTAATTCAAGGAGAGAATGCCCCAAATTGTCACGGGCAAGCCTCCTCTCCATTCGGGTTGGTGTGTGCCAACCTTAAGGAGGAGTCCCTAGGTACCGAGCTGCTGATTTGAACCTGATTTTCTGCAAAAAAGCACACAAAAACATCAACAAAAATGCTTTGGACAGCGTGTAAACACACCACCAAAGTGTTAGGAAAAAGTAGTTTTAAGTCGCTTGAAGGGATCCTGCAGTGTTAGCGTGGGAGAGATGAAAGAATTTAGGAAATAAACCAATTAAAAACAATGTTATCAGAACTGCCCTGGTCCGACAAAACTGGCCGGTCAGACTGGCCATCAAGGCAAAAACGGTCGGACAGGTGGTATTGAACCATTTTTGGTTGGTTCCGGCCAAAAACACGGAACCGACCGGTTTTGACTGGTTCCACACAACACTCATACGACACTTAAAGGGGCAAATTTCCAATTTTTTTAAGGAAAAAAAACAATTTTTTGCCAATTTCATCCAATTTCTTTACATCATGTAGAGTTTTAGAAACTAGAAGCTGTGTTTTCAATTTAGAAACAATAAAAAACTTTTCAAAAGCAAAAGAAATGATCAAAACATGGTCTTAAAATGAGCAACAGGTTTCAAAACCAATTTTGCAATGTATGACTAATTGTATCTTCTTGGGTCTCTCTCAACTGTTCATGTTTGGTGTGTCCCCATTAGTTTCACTTCATATTATATTTATCAATTTTTTGATTTGTACATGCACTTCCCACACATGTAAACTCTAACATTTATTTTCCATGCTTTGTAAGATTTTCTAAAATGCTTTTCTATATTTCTAGTTCTGACTTCGAACACTGCAAGCAATTTCCAATATTCTCCTTGTGGAGACTCAAGAGTGAATCCCCCAAGGTTAGAAGTTTGGAAAAAATAATGGGACAAAGATAAACAAGAAATAATATGCGTTCAAATGACTCGAATAAGAGAAGGGAAGAGCAATCACAAAATCATTCACACTAACACAAAAATTATCATTAAGCTTTTATTTCGACATGCACTCTATTTGTGATCAAAAGAGATGGAGGTATGAATAGCATACAATAATAATAATATTTTTTTAAGGTTACGACCAAGCCAGACACCAAATTGGTGTATGAGACCTGCCCTGCCAAACGATTTGACTGGTAAAGTCTACAGAGGTATACATACCCTACCCCCCTCTGGATTTGAACTTGTGACCTCTTTGGAGGAAACACATGCTCTTAACCATTAGGTCCACTCAGGGGACCTCATTACACACATGTTAACTATAAAATCAATCAAATTATAACAAAAACTTCAGTATTGCACTCAGTGCTATTTTGGTTATATGCACTCTTACTTGCTATATAAATGAGAATCTTTGTATATTTGTGTATAAATGGTTTTGATTTGTATTGATGCACATGAATATATATGTTTTTTTTTCAAATTTTGAATATTTTATGTAGTTTTTGGTCGATCGGTGTTTTTGTCCAATTTTTTTCCGGTCCGCTTTGGTTTCGAATTTTTGGGGTCGACTGGTCCGGTCTGGTTTTCGGTTTTGATAACATTGCTTAAAATAGATGAATATCATAATAAATGGTAATGAACTACTAATTCAATTTGCAAGAGTAAGAACATAATACCGACAAGAAGGAAAGTTCGACAAAAACACAACACTGCTTTATTAGGCTTGCCAAAGGGTTGATTACGCAACAATAGACAAGTCCAAAACCGATACAATGATTTTCCTTCCTCAAAGAGAGAGTAGCTAGAGTAGAAAGAATGAGAGAGAGAAAATATGTGTATGCTGTAGTTGCAAAAATCTGACCATAATAATGAATCCAAGCCTCCAATATATAGGCTCTAGGGGCGCACTTTACCAAGACCATCAATGAGGAGTATAAGAGGCTAATAATGGAAGTAAAACACATGAAGGATGAGTAGGAGTGGAAGCCACATGCGCATGATATAAGTGGAGTGAGGAGAGTGAGTCAAACCCCACGTGTGAGGGAGAAAAGAGGTTTAACATGTGGGAGGAGAAATAATGAGGGTGAACGCATGGAAAAGGGGAGATAAAGGATAAAAATAGGGAGGATACGTGAAATAAAATGGAGGTACACCATAAATTTTAGGAACTAAGGTGCATGAATTAGGGAATTAGTAAGTGGAGTGGAATAAATAAATAAAGGGTGCGCATGAGAAAATAAAGGAGATGCGCCCTAAATTTAGGAATCAAGGCGCATTTAATGGTGGAAAGTACATGTGGTAAAGGAAAGAGATAAATGGATGCATGAGGGAGAGATTAAATGCAAGAAAGGGCGCACATGTGAGGCTAAGAGGGAGAGATGGAAAGTGAATTAATGGAAGAAAGGAGAGATAATTAAAGAAAGGGTGCGCATGAGTAAAGGAAAATACATGCACATGTGGGAAATAGAGCAATAGGGATAATGCACATTAA
This sequence comes from Picea abies, assembly GCA_900067695.1. Lineage (NCBI taxonomy): Eukaryota > Viridiplantae > Streptophyta > Pinopsida > Pinales > Pinaceae > Picea > Picea abies. The sequence continues at coordinate 6,321 of CBVK0100262095.1, forward strand.
CATAGGGGGAAGTGAAGAAAAAAAAGTGAATTAATATAAGTAAATGGGAGTAATGCGCTAGGAATTGGGAAAAAGTGAGGAGCATTAATGATAAAAAATAGGGAAAAGGGATGCTCATTAATGTTAAGTTTTTGGTACCTTGGAAAGTGGTCTCCTAGTGTTATTGATGTGCCTAACACTAAAAGGGGAAACGTACCCCTCCCTTACTTAACTTTATGTTATAAAGTCAAAGTGACTTTATGGGATCATTTAATGCTAAAGTGACTGAGGGAACTTAAGTGAAGGGGGAGATTTAATCTCCACCTTGTTATCCCCTAGCCTAGGGATAAGTAAGGAGATCATGTCTCGAGGCCCATAGGTTCTAGACATGGAGTGCCAAGAGCCATACGACCTAAGCATAGCCCCGGAGGGCCCCTTTGCTCTTCAAGTACAGTCCACATATCGCCAACAACATCGTCCATCACACTAGCCTAGTTCTAAAGTGGCAATGGGTCTTGCTCCATGAGGTAATGAGTCCGGGTATCATGGTATGTATCACTCTGATTTTTGAGGCACTTGAACATGTATTGAATCCTTCTTCATTTCATGACGTTTGCTTGGAAATTATGCTCTTTGCTTTGTTTAAACCCGGGTGGGTGACACAGTGCCCTAGTAAGTTGATTTTCCTTTAGGATGAGTTGCTACTAGGTGGATCTTTGAAGAGTCATCGTCCGTTCCTTCCATACTTACCTTTTTCCTTCTTTATTCCTTCCATCTCCCCATCTTTTGGGCATTGGGATTGGCTACACTAGGAAGGGTTGTACCTTAGCTCATGGAAAGAAGTGGTTAAAGGCCCAGAGGGTAAAAGTAGCTGGCAAGAGTTAAAAGCCAATTTTGAAACCTTCGAGATGCTTCACCTAGGGATCCTTGAGAAAGTAGTGAAAAGCTTCTCAGTAAGAAAAGGGGACCCACAAGATAACATGAACATTCAAGGTATTAGTTGATGGATAGGAGGTCTCATCACGAGCCGACCTATTATGATTGTGGACATGTAGCGGTATGACATTACCACCTATCTGGTCACCAAGCCAGGGTAATGGCTCTTGGTTGCGTAGCTAAGAGAAAGGGGGTCTCATCACGAGCCAACCTTCTCATTTCCATTAACTAATTGGTGAACTAATTTGTGGATGAGACTGTCACCTCTGGTCACCAAGCCAGGACAATGGCCCTCAACTATTCCCTTGTAGCACAAGAACAAAGAAAGAAAGCTAAGAATAAATGACAATGAATGGGCTAGGAAACAATTGCATCCATGACAAGGTGCAACTCGCCCTCCAGAAAGGCACCCACAGATAAGACTCTACATTTCCTTGTTATCACATGCACCCCATGCCCAAATGTTTACCCCATGCCACCTCATACACTTGCATGAATTGGACCAGACTCCACCTGGGAAACACCCTAGACTTAAAGGAGGATTAGCCCAATAGGACACCCTGAGACCCTCTCCAAACCTAAACTTGTCAAATTGCATAATGTCTTTGAGCATTTGTTTGGGGTTAAGGGGGGTTTGATGCACATGTTAGGGTGATTTATGTTGATGATTGCAACTACGTGAGACATTCTCCAGGAGACAAACCTGAGAGAGAGCCCCTGAGAAGGGTGTGTGGTTCCTATCTGAGACAGAGCTGGAACGTAGAGATGTCCTCCTCCTTACAGAGAGTTGAGAAGAACTCCAGATGATTCTCCTGTGCAACGCAGTGAGAAAGGAGATCTGCAGAGTTGGACGTGTCTGTGGCTGAGCACAAGGTGAATGTGTGAAATCCCAAAGTGCTGGGTGCATCGTCATGAGAACAGAAATGAAGATGATGTATTAGCCTCCTCTGAGCGGAGAGTTGATTAGAAACTCCAGATGACTCTCTTGTGTAATGCAGTGGGAAAGATCTGTTGAGTGGACGTACCTGTGGATGAGCACAGGTGAACCTGATCCTAGTGGCTGAGCACTAGTGAAGAAGTGGTTCTTCTGTGTAATGCAGTGAGCCAGAGATATGGACATCCCTATGGATGTGCCCCTAGTGGATGAGCATTAGTGGGTGTATAAGATCCCTTGCTATATTGTTCAAGAGTCAGACCTACCTGTAACCCTAATTGTAATGTAAAGGGTACAGGTCGGCCCCACCTTAATGTGACTAGTAATTAATGTAAAAGATAATTAATCTGGTTAATATTAATTATATTATAAGATAGAGAGGTCGGCCCTGTTGTGCCAATAGACACTTCTGTTGACTGGTTCAGTCTAGTATAAGTAAAGGTAAATTCCCCATTGAGGAAACACATCTTTCATGTGAGTTTGGAAATTTCAGCAAATACATCTTGGGAAAAGTGCAGACCTCTCTTGGGTGCTAGTCTTCTAGGGTTTGAGCACCCTCTTGTGTGCTAGGTTTTATTGGTGGTGAAGGTCTTTCTCTTGAAGAATATAACAAAGGATTTTGGTTGGGTTTTTTCCCCTTGTTGAGAAGGGTTTCCCAGGATACTTTTTGTGTACTTGTGCATGGTGTTTCTTCTTGTGATCTTGGTTGCTGCAACATTATTGGTTATGGTTAAGTGAAATGCTAAAAATGGAATGAACTTCATGCTTAACCTTGCTTATTGAAAAACCAACAATTTAATTACTGGATGTGATTTACATGCTATGATCCTTGTGAGTTATGAACCCCTAGAGGGCGTACTTGTTGTCTTTGTAGGACCTTGCCCGGTGGACAGGTGCACATGAGGGAATGATTAGCTCATACCTTCATAGGGCTGAAAGCCCACTGATGGATGCTGAGACCCCAGCCAAGGGGCATGACAGGGATTGAAGACTTGTGCCGGGAGAACGAAGGATATTACCTTTGGAGGCACTGTGGAAGACCTATACCTAGACCTAGACCTAGGGTTTCATGCTCCTCCCACCTGAACGTTGGCCTTGGGAGGGGCCTTGGACATCACCTTTGCGGCCTTGGATGTCACCTATTAGCTGGGGTTATCATCTTGGAGGCATTCATGAGGATATTGGCACGTGTAGGCATGATTTTAGGCCTTTGGAGGCCCAACGTTTCATCTCCCTTGCCTAGTGTTCCACACTTGAGGCCCAACGTCACGACTCACCCTTGGAGGGATTTTTAGATGCAAATTGAATTTATTTTGGTCAAAATTTAATTTTTGTAATGAACTGGCCAGGTCGGCTCTGTTTTTGACCTAAAAGTTAATTAAGGTCATAATTTTGTATAAATAAGGCAAAAGTACATTCATTTTGATGATCACAACTTGTCATTGAGAAAAGGAGGTCTGAAATTTGCGCCCTATTGGGGTTATTCTCTGTTTTGAGCAAGGCACATCTCTCTTTGGAGGCTTGTTTTAGCACTTGGATCAATTTTTGAAGTTTTGTGGCAATCTTGCATGGTATTTCATGATTATTCTTGGTGCAAGTAAGTGGATTGTTTCCTTTTCATTTTGCAAATGTTTATGGCAATGGCTTATCTTGCTCATACAATATTATGAAATTGCATTACTTATTTAATGCTTGAAGTAAGAAACTTAAAGTGCTAATTTTCTTGCTTTTCATTTGCCTAGCTTCATAAATTGATCTAATAACTAGTGAAACCCTAGGGCCCTAAAGTGCTAGCTTCCTTGAGGTCTTTACCTAGTTATTGTGCTTAAGATACTTTTCTTCCAGTGAGATCGGAAGAGCGGTTCAGCAGGAATGCCGAGACCGA
>CBVK0100262097.1:0-14687 GCA_900067695.1 Picea abies
CAAGATACAAGGCACTGAATTGCATCTCAGAACAACTTATCATCCCCAGACTGATGGCCAAATAGAAGTTGTCAACAAGTGTTTGGAAACATATTTTAAGTGTTTTTCCTCGGAAAAGAAAAATCAATGGGCTCAATGGTTACCCCTAGCTGAATGGTGGTACAACACTTCATACCATACAACTACACGCATGAATCCTTTTGAAGCGGTAAATGGACATAAGCCACCTTCAGTTCTCTCATACTTACCGGGTGCCTCGAAGATCTAGGTGGTTGACCTAACACTTACAACTCGAGAGGCTATTCTCCGTACCCTCAAAGAGAATTTGGTCATGGCATAGAATCGCATGAAGCAACAAGCAGATCAAGGTCGCTCTGAATGTCAATTTGCAGAAGGGGATCAGGTGTTTCTTCGACTGCAACCTTACAAGCAAACTTCCCTCAAGTCCAAGCATTGTCAGAAGCTAGCGCCCAAATTTAATGGCCCTTATACCATTCTCAAGCGCACGGGACAAGTAGCCTATTAGTTAGCTTTGCCCGACCATTCGAAGCTACATCTTGTTTTTCATGTTTCATGCTTAAAGAAGGTGATTGGAGCTAAGTGCCAAATTCAAACTAACCTTCCAGAGTTAGCTGAAGAAGGATCCATTTGGATACAGCCAGAAGCAGTTTTGGACCAGCGTGAGCATCACCTATGTCAGAGAACCATCAAGGAAGTGCTTGTCCAGTGGAAAGATACCACTCCAACAGACGCCACTTGGGAACTAGCTACCATTCTACAACAATTTCCTCATCTCAAGCCTTGAGGATAAGGCTGTTTTTAAGGGGGTGGACATGTTAGGGTCCTAATCCACACATAGGTAGAACAATATATTCAGATGTAATAAAGGTCAATATTAGTAAGGCCTTTCAATAAAATAGAATAAGGCGTATGTAAGAAGACCTAATAGAAGCTTCCGCTTCTAGAAGGTTCTTCCTCTAGATGCTTATTTTTAGTATAAATAGGAGTCGAGGGTATGAAAATGCTAGCTTGGATATTATTGTAATAGAGCTCTGCTCAACTCGAGTTTTCCCCCTTGAAGAGGCCCGTGAACATTGATTTCATATTCAAAGTGTTATTTCTGTTATTATTCGCATATCTTTTCAGTGTTATTGTGGTGAATGTTCTGGTTATATTTCTGTTATTCTGCCATTACTAGCATTTATTTATGTTCTGCGTACATTTTATATCTGGTATATTACATTTTCTCTAGTCCATCTCTATCATATTAGACCGTTGATTCATGTAAATGGTGATTAGCCTCTTAACTTACCCTATTTTCTATTAAAAAGTTTATCCAAGATATCTAAGATGATCCAGTCCCATCTTGATACAACAAAAAATAGTCTTTTTCATCAAGGTTTTATTAGAACATTAGTAGTCTTCTCCTTAAATGAAGTCCATAGGTTTTGAGACTGGTTAATCTAGTCATTAAAACCTAACCTACAATCAACTAAATCTAAAAATGTCAAGCGGAAGAAACCTGTAACAGAGAAACAAACCTCTCAAGCTACTGAAGTTTTTATGAAAGAAGATTCCCCTCCAGCTAGGGTAACTCATGCTGGCAAGAGAAAATTACAAACCCAAGAAGCTGTGGGTGATTTGGCTATGGGTAAAGGTGATGAGAAAGGCACTACTAGTTAAGGTAAGAAACCTAAAATGAATGAAGAAATTGACATCTATCCTGATCCAGATATAAAGAGGGAATTTGATGAATATGAAGATCACATCACAAGTCCAGTCAAGACTCCAGTCAAACAAAAGCAACAATCTACAAGCAAGAAATCTGCAAAAAGTAAAAAAATGAGTGAAAAGAAAATACCTATACCTAAATTCCCTAGAAGAAATTCTACCAGAGCTGCCAATAAATTTAGACTGAATTATAAAGCAATGTTTCATCCTTCCATCAAGAAGGAGAATTTCATAATCATAGAAGATAATTCACTGGATTTAAAAAAGGAGATCAAAAAACATGCAATGGCATCTTCTTTACACAAGATAGAGAAGGAATCCGAGGAACATACAAAGAAACGTGAAAAGAGAAAGTAGATTGCACAATACTCCAGAATACCTATGACCGGAGCAACTACAAAATCAACTTCAGTATCTCAATCTGTATTTAAGGGCACAAATGCAGTTTATGATGACATAAATGATCTTTTTCCAGAACTAAACCAGCTATAGGATATTCCAGAAATCAGAGAATCAGAAAGCTCCGAAGAAGAGGATCTTAGCATTGGATTATCCTCCAAATATGAAATTAAGTTAAGGAAACCCCAAGCCTCCATATATTTGAACCTACCTGCTCTAGTAAAAGAAAATCTAGAGTTCATGATGAACATAAAATAAAGAAGAAAAGACATAAATCAAATACAAGAAATACTCTGTTTTTCCTGTTTTAGTCCTTATCTTTAAGAGAAGTTTTTGAAACGATGGATATGAATTTTGAGAAACCAAAAGAGGTTTTTGTTGGGAATGGTCCCCTTCACAAAACCCTCTCTCTTTTTTTACACAACTATCAAATTTTAAGATATTCAAATATATCTTTGAGGCCTATTTTTAAGAGATTTCACAATAAACAATTTCTTGTTTTAGTCATTAATTTTGGACAAGGTTGCAAAACACTTGAAGACAATTTTTTGTAAAAAAAAGAGGTTTTTGTTGGGAACGCCCCCCTTCACATAAACCTCTCTCGTATGTTACACAAATATCACCGTGTGAGAGATAAAAAGAGATTGTTGGACCCTATGTTTTAGGAATTTGCCAGATTTATTTTCCTAAAAAATCTCATGGACAACAATTGACAAGCCACCTCATCGATTCGACTTGGAGATCAGATTTGATCTTCTCCTGGATTATTTGAAACAAGAAACTAAATATATATGAGGAGGGTTTTAGATCCATTTCTTTTGGATCTTGATAATTATGTACTGTTTCTATACAAAGTCTGTAGAAGGAAACATTAAGGGTCGATTAGTTGGGCATTCAATGGCCTTTTTTTTGTAAAAATCCATTGTAAGACAAGTTTATATTCCATATTGATACTAAATGGCAAAGGCATGTTGATGGTCATATCATCTTTCATATCTTATTCTATTTCTTTTGTTACTTGAATTCATTTATTCTGTTGCATTGTATTTGATTTCTTGATTAACACAGTGAAAACTTTGTTGTTTTTGTTTATAATCAAGATTGTCTTCAAGTACATGCTCTTGTTTCTCAATGATATTTTGAAATAAGAAATCTATATGGGAGTTGACAAACTAGATACTCTCATACATTCCCTTCTTTATTTACATTTATGATGTATTATGGTGACTACCATTTACTAAATGAGTGGGATGTTTACTTGCTTTTACATTTGAGTTATGTGTTTATTTTGAATCCTTGAACTAACTTTCAACCATTTTCTAAAAAACCTATTCAGAAAAACCTTTAAAATACCATTTCAATAACCTGATGATGCCCAAGCTTGCCCTCTCATAGTGAAGTGAAACTTTAGGGACTAATCATAACTTTGAGGGAAGTTTAGTTGCATTTAAGGTGGTCAACTCAGCAGTGAAGCCAGTGATAGTAGTGGTTCATTCAACACCATTGAAAGTCGAGAGTTGGTTTGGAACTTGGGATTTTATGGTGGCTCCATTAGACGATCATGCGATGATATTGGGGTAGGATTTTCTCAAGTATTATAAGGCATTTTCTATGCCACATGAGGGTTGCTTGGTGTTCTTGGATGAATCCAAAACACCAAGTGTTCCCATGAAGACAAAGAGAAAGCTTGGATAGAAGCCCAGGAGTACTGTCATCAGGTTGATTGAGGGATTCTGTAGAAGTGTGGAGGGACCTTGTGACATGTGCATCATAAAGAGGTGACTCCAACCATATTTTCTTTAAGTGTTTTGAATGAAGAAAAACGAAGTAAACGAAGGTTGACAATAATGGAGATATCAACAAAGTCTGTCTTGGAGAAGGAAGACTAGTTGCAGAGCCTGCACGACCAGAAGCAAGTTAGGGAGGGCGAGTTCAAGTCATCCATTACAACACTTGTGAAAGTCATCACATAGGAAACACAACCCAAGTCACCATGCTACTAACAGGTTTGCAATGAAGTTGAGGAGGATTGGTTAGATGACTAACTTGCACCAAAATCTCTAAGTTTTGAGATAAAGGAGAGAACAAATTCACTCACTCAGATAGACTTAGAGGATGCAGAGGAAGTGGGTAGAGAAGACCGAGACCCCGTAGAGATCATAAACTATTGTAGACAAGTGATGGGGATTTATGAGTTTGAGGTTGATGTATAACGACTTGAGAAGTTGGGGTGCTCATTGAAGGAATTCATAATGGTCCTTAGGTACTTGCGCATATAACATAGATCATACACATCGTTCGCTTCAACCTTGGTGGTGGATTTTGGAAATACTTAGTCTATTATTAGTTTGAGGATGGGCGCGCTACCAAGGAAGTAGATAGTGCGACCTTGGTGCCTTGGTGAAAATGTGCCACAATAATAGTGGAAGAACACGGGCTTTGTGAGTCAGAGGAGGGTTGTCATCTTTCTTTGGCACGATGAAGGAAATCGTTGTTGGGTTGCAGAGAACAATGGTCAACACAATGGAGCATAGACAACAATTGAGCATCTTGAAAACAATTGAGCATCTCAACAACAATTGTGGAGTTGGGTTGAAGACTTAGCATATTTGGGCGAAGGAGAAGATATTTGCCTTGAGCTTGAGGATTGGACAAGGAGAGAAGTTATGAACAAAAATAATACATTTGACATAGGGAAGTGCATATTGAGTGTTGCACACAATGGTTTCACTAATCACCCAAACAATGCAAAACTCGGGGGTTGAAATGTGCAGAGACATGGAAGAATGGACGAAGTAAGAGCACAATGGACAAGTCAACATGATTCAACACTTGGGAAATTTTTAGTTTGGTGCATGGGTTGATGCAACAAAGTTGGGAAGAGGACATTTTTTTGCAGACGAAGAGGTCAGACTAACTTTTGGAAGAGATTGTGCATGAAGTGATATGACGAAGGGAAATTTGGGGTATCCATTTTGACACGAAACTTAGGGTTTCCAATAGCAGTTGGGATGGAGACATGTGTTTGGGTAGAGTTGGAGATCACAAATTTTGGAGATTTGTTGGGATGACAACGACTTGGAGTTGAAGAGGATGTAAGGCTTGGAGTGTCCAGGATGAGTGCATGCTCCTCCACCACAGACCAAGAAAAACGAGTTAGGAAAAACAAAGCACTCAGTTTAGTTCAAGTAGGAAAAGGTCTTCTTATAAGGCGAAGCTACGGTTCCTTGGGTTCACACTGCGCCAAGGAACAACTTCACTGAAGATTGTTTTTTGGATATGTAGGCATAAGGCGGGTGCCCCACCAAAGAGACAGGTCAGATAGAGCGTTGGTTGGGTGCTTTGGCAAAAAATACGTCGGTCCAACCAGACGGAAGGAAAACTCGAATGGGCGAGCTCGGTCACCTTGGGAGAAATGACATGCTGAGAAGAGCGACCAAGGAGACATGCACCATACACTTGGCCAACGAAGAGGTTGAACAATCAGTCATGGGAATGAATTGGGTGCCCAAATGAAAGCGACATGTAGGCTAGGTGAAAAAGGGTGTGCTTGGGTGGAGTTGGTCGACTCACCCAAGGGATGCGTGCCTGTTAGGAAAAATTTGGCCCAAGAGTCAAAGTGAATAAGTTGTGAAAGGTTGCACCTGCTCCAAGGAAAAGAGACATGTTGGTTGGGAGAGCTGGGCGCCTACTTATAGCCAAGGGAGAGATCAAATGAAAATCATCCAAGAAGTGGGAGAGAAAGATGTGATTTGAAATTGTCTAATTGTGGGGATTACAAGTTGCACCATTTTGAGGCAAAGACAACATGCATTTAGGAGATGAAGAATGAAGGAGAAGAGTTTCATTTAGAATTTTGACCGAGGCAATGAAGGAAGGGCGTCGGGTGACTCGTCAAAGAGGATTCTTTGTGTTTTCACACATGTTCTTTGTGTAACTGAGTAAAAGATCCCTTGTAAAATTTATTGTGTGTGGCATGAGCTAGGCTCGACACACTACATTTTTTGTAGTAAGAATTCGCGTATCAGGCCGATTTGGCCACCCACATGCATTTCATTGTTATTGTGTATGGATGTTCTTTATTTGTTGAATTATGTAAGTATAAGAAACAAACATAATGTGGAAACCCAATACGAGAAAAACCATGGGGCAATGATAATCAATATTCTTATTATTCAAGGGAGAATTACAATAGCCAATGATAGGCATACAACCATCCTCTCCTCTCTTCCCACACATTGTGCTACACTACATTGCTCACTTCACCTCTATGGGTATGCTTGTATATATAGCATCTATCAAATAGTTAGACAAACTAATTACAATATGATCCACTGGTTACACAAATTGTTCACTGTAGTGTGCATGCATGCACATTCTATTTTTAGCTGACGTGCATGCAACCACATGGGAAATTAGTTGGCACATTTTCAATAACTATGCCTTTTAGTGTCATCGACCCTGATTACGGAGCCTAAAATTGAGGGGATCAAGAGAGTTGAACCCATGACCTCCCTAACTTATCACCGAGGGAGAGATCTCACGTATGGCGCAAGATCGCTTGAGCTAACCCTCAGGGCTAGTAGGTATTATTAGTTTATTTTCATAGGAAAAAGAATTTTACTTTTGGTTCTATACTATCACATTCTCCTTTATGAGGTGAATAATTGCACCCATGATGCTTAAGCACTGCACATTTCATTGATATATCGTATGTATCAAGCCCAACAAAGGATTTCCATTTTAAGTTATGTAATTGATGTTGATTATATATTTAACTTGTCATTAATTTGACATAATGTTTATTTTGTTTTGAATGAATTTGCTAAATTCTATTAATTATGAAAAATATTATGATTTGAAGTTCTTAAGACTATGTGGTTGTTCATCAAAGAGAGAATGGAGATATTAATAATGCATTAATACATAGTTGGGAAGAGAGGCTTATCGTTTTTCGGGATCCACTGTTACGAGGAAAATCTCTCTATGGCTAGGGGTAAACCACAATGGACATAAATGATTGCAGAAATCAACTCTTATCTCAGGTATTCTATATAAAAAAATATGCTAACAAGACAAGATAAAATACCTACCTCGTCCAAAAGTTTGATGAAGTCCACCGTTGAGCACTTGACTCAAATCAATACACCTGCATCTTGTCCTCAACAACCAAGAAACACAAGCATATGGTGATAATGTCGAATGTTATCACATTCGATAGCATAATCCATCAACATTCATAACAAATACGCCATGGAATAAAAATTAAAATATTTGCAAGATATTAATTGGACGAGAAAAGAGTATTTCTATTAAAATGTAATCAACATAAGTGAATGAATTACAAACTTCCGTGCCAGCACGGTTCAAAATTGAGAAACTAAGTCCCTTCCAGCTGGGCCTCCACCAAAGGCAAGCTCATATAAGAGAGACAATGAGGTTCTCAATCAAGTAGGGAAGAGATTGGAGGCTGAACAATGTGTTCAGACTTAAAAGGATAAAGGGATGTTGACTCAATATGAAATGAATAATTTCTCTAGAGTAACTTTGCTCTCAAAGTTGAATTCTTCTCCTCTTTTCCATAGCTTGGATTTGGCCCATTTATAGCCTTCAAGTGGAACTGAAGGGCGGAGTCAGAACATTTCCAGTATATGGAAGGTCAAGGATCATGGATCTCGTAACGTGACATGGAAACCCAACACCATTTTTTAATTTTGGGCACAAAACCTGTACACGGGCTGTAGTGGTGCAACCTGCTCATATGCATGCTGTATAATATATAGGGTGCGTATATGTGGAAAAATAATGTTTTTAGCTTTGGGATTTTCAAAAAGAGATTTCAAGTCTCATAGGGAAATTGAACAAATCATTGTGAACAAATTTGCATAGGGTGAGGAAAATCTTGCTATAATAGATGGCCCCTAATGTGTGAGGTCAGAGGAGTATTTTCGATGGACGAAATACATTATAATACCCAGAAGTGGAGCAATGGAGACCCAACTAGATGAACTAGTTTCTCATTAGAATATTACAATCTATACCGACTTTGCGCACATGGATGCCAATTTGAATTATACTGTAGATCCATGTGAAAATATACCAAACAACTATTCATGGCCATGAGAAGGCAATACAAAGGTGGCTACATGCCAAAGGCTGTCATAGTCACGAACATGGCCCAATAAAACCAGTCTCAAAATCAATATGAAGATATATGTATACAATGGAGTACAATCTAATCTCCCATGATCACTGAAGTCACATAGGTAATGGTCCAATGAAAGATAACAATAACTCAAAAAAGATACGACTATGAAATGATGTCTTCAAGTCTTCTACACGATCCGCCAAAGGTTCAAGTCTACATCATGTGAATAAAGGAGTTGAGTTCGAACACAATGAGACTTCGTTTGATTACCGATCATTAACGTATACAATTAACAAACACGAGACAACCTACTGATAATGAAAGTAGGTATCAAGGCATCAAGTACATTCTTACAAGTGTGAATAAAGGTGTCGGGATCAAACACTTGAAGAATCCATCAATCAGGGGACATTGATGTATTCCCAACCGTCGATGGTGAGAGAACCTGCCACTAATGAATGTAAGCCTCTAGGTCTCGTCTCCAGAATAGATGGGATGAAGTCGATGGAAGGAGACCTGCTGAAAGGAGAGCATTGAGGCATCTCTCATCATTCAACATGAGGTACAAATCATGAGCTTGATGATTTGGAGGAAATCAGACGAAGAACATGTTCATGAACCAACGAACTTGTGTGTCTTTCACGTGTGCCAGATGCAAGCGGTACACACAAAAGACCCTTTGAATAACAACCAATAAGGAAAACTGTTGACAAAGGTGAGGAAACCACCAATAAGAACAATGGCATCCAAGACACTACACAAATCCCAATGTGTGAATAGATTTATTGCCGTCGAACACAAGGAAAACCACCCAGTCAGTGACCAAAGATGAAATGTCGACTGTTGGGTTCAAGGTTACCTACCAATGATGAAAGTAGGACCAGGATGCGCAATAGGAATACAAATTCATGTAACTCTGAGACACACTGAGGGTATGGCTGACATGAAAAGTCAAGAGTTCTGAGGAATGACTGAGATTGGTTGACAGACATCCTTTGAAAAATAGCATGAGACATATGGAAGATTCTGGCAACATAGACTCAATGATGAAACTTTGAGATGCAAGAATCATCAATCAAACTCTCCATAGGGACTGGAAGAGTAACCAATCAGGGAGTAAACTCTGTATAACGAGATCAACTTCCTAAGGTCATGCTAAACCCAAAATTGATGACATGTGGACTAAAAAATTTTGTGCTTTGCTCAAAGGCGACACAACTGCTGCCAATATAAGATAATATTCTTTTCACGTCCGTCTTTTTTTTGTTTTTTCATAGTCAAATGAATTATATGATACAGAGGAGGAAACAAGTTTCAAAAGTAATAAATCTAGTTCCAACAGTGGAACATACCTATGCTCAATGTAAGGAGGTGCATGTGAGAGATGGACACTCAGGGGAATGTTTCCTCTTGGGTACAAGGTGTCAAGCTGCAAATGATATAAACAAGGCTTTGCTTGGATGATGATGTGAATTGATGAGGTGAAAGGCTTATAACACAAAAGAGAGAACCAACAATAGGATCAATACTACAAGCAAGAGAATGAGATGCAATCACAACTTAACGACAAAACATTTCCTTTTTCGTAATCTTAGTCTACTTGGTTTGAAAAAGGAATAAACTTACACCAAATAGACGTCCTTTCAAATCCAATTTATGAGTGTGAAAGAGACAAGTTCACTCAACAATATTTTCGCTTTTTAAAAGAGTCAGAAAAGAGCTTAACCAAGAGTCATGACCTTTCAAATCCAATTAACAAGTGTGAAAGAGACAAGTTCACTTGACAATCTTTTCAATTTTTAAAATAGTTGAAAAAGAGCTTAACCAAGACTCGTGGATGTTTTTCTAAGTAGCATATAATGGGGGAGGCCAAGGCTCCCGAGCAGGATTTCTGTCAAAATTCAACAACTCACAGATAGCTCACACAAGCTTTGGAAAACCCAAAGCTTTCCAAGCTGAGGAGGATAAAATAGTTGCATAGGTTACCTTATCTACAATATATAGAAAAATGCCCCTTATTTGAAAGGGTGTAGATAAGGAAGTCGAGGGTCTACAAGATCGTTCCAATCAAAGGAAACCACCCTATGACTTGGAGGGAGAGTACTCAGAGAGAGTATAATGCTCCCTTGTTTAGAAGGTACAAGACTAGAAATTCTAAGGACATGGTCGAAGGACACATCACCATCCAAAATAAGAGTGGGATTGACTGAAGATTGCATTGACAATGTCACTTCCTTAGGCTTGTCACTCTCCAAGAGAAGAGTGGGATTGAACGAAGATTGCATCGACATGACCACTTCTTAAACCATTGGTTGAATAGGATACGAGACAACAAGGTCAAGAGATGCATCTTCCCCAAAAACAAGAGTGGTGTTAGTCGAAGATTGCATCGAAATGACCGTTGGTTGAACATGATGCAAGGCAACAAGGTCAAGAGATGCATCACCCCCTAAAGGAAGAGGGGTGTCAGCCAAATATTGCATCGACATGATCGCTGTATCAACCAAATAAGGTTGGGAAACCAAAGACATCTCGGAACCCGAAGGGCCGCCAGGTAAGGACCACGCTTCTAGTACCACAACAGTAGTAGGGCACAAACGAGTAAGGTTATCTCCTTCGCAAATAATACAAAGGAACTTGGGCTTACGTCTTACACATCTTGGCTTCTCTATCATATGAATTCCCCCAACACGACTTGCAAGGGTTGGTGAAATGATTCTAGCATGACTTGCAGAGGCTAGTATCAAATCTCCAACATGACTTGTAGAGGTTGGTGACGAACCTTCAAAATGACTAGCAGAGGTTGATGATGAATCCCCAACATGACTAGCTGAGGTTGGTGATGTATGTGTAGTGTGACTAGAAATGACTAGATTTGTGCCCCCAACATGACTTGCAGCGATTGGTTGTTGGTCTTCAACATGACTAGCAGAGGTTGATGACCACTCTCCAACATGACTAGCAGAGGTTGGTAATATAATGCCAATATGACTTGCAGTGACTAGGCTTGTGGTGGTGGTTGGTTGTGGCATTTGAGACCAAGGTTCAGAGAAAGACTAGTTTTGAGAAATTGCAGGCCAAACAGGGTTCTGGTATACACCATGGCCCTGTCCGGAAGGATAGTATCCTACCCCATACTGATTCATAAAGGGGTGTAAGAGCATCGAAACTGAGGAAGCTACTTGCGAGGAGAAAGCAACATGACAAGGGTTACTCATGTGAGGGTATATATTTCCCCCAGATGAAGGAACTTAGTGAAGGGGGTTGCCCATACTATAAAAATTACTCCCCCTGGATGAAACACCAGAGGACAGACGAAGGTTCGCCATGGGAAAAATGTTCATAGGAAATGACATAGCGGAAGAAGGATAGATGGACAGAGTGTAATAAATAGAATGACCACCCATTTGAGCACTTGCTCTTGGAAAAGTGGATCCATAGGATGGAAGATTCCAACCTCCTACCATAAAAGTTGTTTGAGGGATATGACTCCCACCAAACAAAAAGGGAGAATAAGGAGGCATCATGCCCCGAGACCCAAAACTAGGATTCACGTAAGGAGACGAGACAAAGGATGGTAAGTGCAAAGACATGTCTGACATACCATGAGAAAAATCATTAGAGGTGTTAGCATCAAAAGTCATTCCTGGATTGCTTGCAGAAGCAGAGCCCAATGCCCATCAGTTTTATGTCACAATAGTTTTAATGGGTGATCAAATGGGTAGAGACTTGGGAAGATATCGCTCTAACTCGGGAACTGAGTTCGATATGTAAGGAACAAAGGAGGTCTTGATCTAACTTCAGTCAGTGAGTTGATTTAAAGATGAGCAGGTTGAAGACTTGGTGAGAGGAGTGATCAAACTACCTCAGGCAACAGACCTTTCAATAGTTTGTAGAAGAAAAACTCTGAATGCAATATCCTCTTGGTTTAGGGCTTTGAGAAACTGAAAGGGGGACTTGACTGGATCCTCCAATTCCAAGTCATTCAGCACTAAGAAAATCACAGGGACTGATTATAAATAATGCAATTGTTACAATGATCCAACCTACATCATCCTATAACAGTTACAACTCGACTGGATCCTCCAATTTCGAGCTGCTCTAACACAATGTAAACAAAGACATGAAAGAAACTGACATTCATAAGGCAAGAAGTCTCAAAAGTCCATGCATAACCAAAAATAATAGTGCTTCATTAAATTTTTACAACCGGGAGCCTTGCTCAACCATTGATCCTTTACAAAATACAAAGACTGAGTCTATATGCTCAGAAAAATTTGCCTAACAGAGGCGTGCTCAGTCATCCAAAGCGTGGTGTCCCTTCAGTCAAACTCGAACGGATATTCTTCGTCAGACGCCACCTTAACTGCACATGACTCCTACAAGGGGAGTAGCTGAGCCATTAAGTGCCGAGTTAGCATGTGTAGACCTCTCTAGCTAGTCGAGGACTCGACATGGCTTCTTTGGAAAAAATCGGTACACAGGACCCTCTCGGGCAGACAACTTTCCAGATCCTCCATACCTTACAATTAATGGGTGAGGAGAGGTTTCAACTACCCCCTCTCACTTTCATTTACTCCAAGCGAGAACTAGGATTGAGATCGAATCAGATGGCACCTGGAGATCGCGATGATCCCTTCTGCGACTAAACTCGACGCCTTTGGCCCCTCTTGCACAACTCTTTTTATTTCCCAAGTGACCACGGGCTGTGACCCTGCGTTCATTCTCAAAGGCGCTTTTGGCGTTTGTGAATAGGAAGGAGCTGATCTTTTCTTATCACAGTTGCGATGAGTGAAACACCGAGGTTGCTTAATTGGGCGCCACCTGTCCCTCTTAGATCTGACGGTCCTGAACTCACTCAGCGATGCTGTGGGCCCGGGTCCTGGACGCTCATGGCACTTTGCACCTCGGGGATATGAAGGAGTTGCCCCTTGCACTTCGAAGTCGCAATGGGCAAAAAGGCGAGGAGCCTGATCGCGCACCAGGTGTCCCCTTTGGATGGATGGCTGAGACTGCTCCATGATACTGCGGGCCCAACTTTGGGTTCTTTTGAAGCTTCGGGGTTCGGGGTTTCAAGCTGTAGAACAACATGGAACCCTCACCCTTCGAACTCCCGAATGCCAAATTCCGACGTGACTAGATCTCGCGCCACACGTCCTTTGGATGGACGACTGCTATCCTTTCCTGCATGAAATATGGGTGCTATCCATCGCGCTAATCTCGGCGCAACTCCGCTAACCGCGATTTCCCATCGACCGTCGATCTGCTCTTATGGATGAATCTGGACCGTCGACAATATAATTTCGGCCGCTTACTTTCTTGGGAGCCTGAAACGAGATTTTCCGTGCTGCGCTTGGGCGCTTCTCGTGCAACTTGCAGACCTGAATACTCTTGTGCCCAGGACAAGAATTGTTACTAGCATTAGGCTCCATGGGGGATAGAGTCGTCCCTGTGATGCTCTAAGGATGCATTTTGCAGGTCCAGTGCCTTGCTGTTGGGCTATGGACTCATTTATTTAAAACTTAAAGATGGAAAGAAAAACAATATTTACGACCATGAAAGAGCCATGTGTAGCTCAAGAGAAAAATATTTTTAGGAAATGCCCATTCACAGGGCCATTGAAAGCTTCTTGATCCTTCAAATCCCATACCTATAGGTATTATTCGAGAATACTTCAGAGACTTTGAAAGGCCCGATCCACAAGGCATCGAATTTTCCGTGCTTGCCTTTATCTTGTTTAGGAGCATCCCATTTCAGTACCA
Source organism: Picea abies (assembly GCA_900067695.1). NCBI lineage: Eukaryota > Viridiplantae > Streptophyta > Pinopsida > Pinales > Pinaceae > Picea > Picea abies. Next base: position 14,041 of record CBVK0100262097.1, read on the forward strand.
GGTCTCCTATCCAAAACTCTTCCTTCTTGGCCTTCTTATCAAAAACCTACTTGATCCTTTGCTGATGGTCCTGAATTCTGCCCATTACCTGCTCCCTGGCCTGCTGGACTTCCACTAGCTGATGAATTCTTCTGATTATGTCATCAGGCTTCTCTCAATGATCCTGGAGGAATTTTGCTACAGGAATGGCTAAATGAGAAGGAAAAAAAACCTCTGTTCCATAGACTAATTGGAAAGGAGAGATGCCTATAGATCTCTTCGTGGTCACTCGATCGACCCATAGAGAAAATTTCAATCTTGAATGCCAGGCCTTCTTGTTGTCTTCCAACAATATTTTGATGATCCTTATCAGGGTTTTGTTGGAGGACTCTGCTAAACCATTTCCTTGGGGATAGTATGGGGTGGAGTGAATCAGTTTGATCCCGAATTGCTCAAAGAACTCGGCTAACAGCTCAGCCCTAAAAGAGGCTGCGTTATCAGTGACAATCTTACTTGGGCAACCGAATCTTGTGATGAGGTCTTCCAGGAATCCAATGATTACCTTGTGGGAAGCACTCTTGGTGGGGATAGCTTCAATCCACTTGGTAAAGAAATATGTAGTAGTTAGGATCCATCTGTGCTTCCCATTGGAAGCGGGGTGAATTTCT
>CBVK0100262112.1:0-12751 GCA_900067695.1 Picea abies
ACCGAGATCTACACTCTTTCCCTACACGACGCTCTTCCGATCTCACGTCACGAGTCACCCACAGTAACTCCTTCAGCTGTTCTCCCTTCTTTCGGATATCGGGAAGTCGGAACTCGGGAGTTCACAGTTTGTGCGAACACAATTCTTATGCAAAACCAAACCCCGATCCCTGATGGTCAACGGTCAACGTCCCTTCTTCTCGGGGAATTTCCTTTTAGGAAATCCCGTGATTATGTTGTTATGTGTCTCGTGCAACACTAAAACCCGAACCCCAAAACGTCGACTGCACGCCACCTGTCTTCCACTTACTCTCGGGGCCCACGATGCCACGTCACCCTCGGGATTTCGCGGATCGCAAATCCATCATGTGAAGTTCCCTTGGTGTCAAAAACCCCGAAACGTCGAACCCCGATATGCGAGATTTGATGCCACGCGTCCCTCCGTAGATCGACGACTCCCGTTACTTCGGAAAATCGCAACTCGCGATTTCACGGGGCATAAAACTCTTGTATCACAAAACTCCGAACGCCGAAACCCCGAAGCTCTGGATTCGTGCCACCTGTCCAGCTATGATCGACGGCTCTGGTCGAATCGGGAAATTGCACTTCGCAATTTCGAAGAGTGTAAGCCTCTGGCTCTGTGAAACGTCGAACGTCGAACCCCAATATAAAGGGATCCTGCGCCACGTGTCTCTGTCTGGATCAACGGCCCAGATTGATTCGGAAAATCGCGACTCGGGATTTCTCGCAGTGTTGAACTCTCGCCTTACCAATCCCCGAACGCCGAAACTCCGAAGTCCGATGGACTTCGACTCTCCACGCCTGTGGTAGGGGCTATCTCTCGTGCAGCTCCTCCTCGATCGGATGATCCTCGGGATTTCGGGAAACTTCCCTTGGTTTACCAACCGTCGATTCTCTTTCTCCTGAAAAGTTCTCCGCTGCACCACCTTCGTCCCTGTGCGAACTTCACTGGGGTCAGCTCCCGTAGTGAAACAAAAAAACTATCTCTCCTGAGCTTTGTCCTTCTTTCTCCTTCATAGGTTCTTCGAATACGTTCCCGGTGCTCGGCCTTCAGATACCCCAAAAGTGTTGAAGTCTTCTGACCCTTGCACAACCACGCTCGCAACAGCTTCAACCTCCCCCTTCTCAGACTTGCTACTGAGACTCGAATCCAACCTGCATTCACCTGCACGGCTCGAATAACTCAACCCCCATTCTGAACAAAATGAGAGCAAAGGTTCAACTACTTAGCCTCCTCGACGCACTCTATGCTGAGGTATTCAACTGCACTCGATGCAGGAATCTCCTGGCCTAAGTAGAGGAACAATTGAAACTCATTCTCTCAGATTTCTAACCTGATATGCAATCGCATAAGCAGCATATAAAAGATAAGCATAAAAGGAAGCAAACATGCATAAGCACAATATCAGTAACACACAGAGATCAAAGACACCCATGAGATTGAATCAATCCTTTTCTATTAATTCAATAGTTGTACATGGAATTTCTTCACAAGCTCTCTGCTCTATTCCTTTGCTTGCTCTCAATGCTGAATAATACAAGATGTGAATGAATGATTAATTACACAAGGAGGGTGCCTATATTTGTTTTCCCTCCTGGAAAGATGAAACTGTCTAATCTACAGCTAACCCTATCTACCAACATTTAAAACTGTTAAATGTCTCCTTATCTGTCTATATTACAAATGCGCTTGCTTTGAATGCCTTTAGTAAATGGCGGCGCAATCAGTACCAAGGCAAAATTTAAAAATCAAAAAGGTTTGCTGGCTTGTCCAGCTGTTCAATCTCTTCCTCCTCGCGCTGGTTCGTATGATGTATTTCGGGTGCTCCTACATCATTCCTGCAGCAAATTTTCAACTTATAGTTGGATAGTTATATAAGATGGGACCATATGAGATCTTAAGAAGATGTGTTATGGAGTCCTAAAGACCATTGATCCTTGCAGAAGCACATGAAGGCATCGCATGAGGACATTATGCATGGAAAGCAACAACACGGAAGGTTCGTTGAGATGGCCTCTGGTGGCCCACTCTACATAAGGATGCTAAGGAATACTAGAGAGCCTGTGATGTATGTCAAAGAGTAGGGAAGCCGTCCATAAGGGATGATATTCCTTTAGCACCTCAGTTCAATTTACAGGTATTTGAGAAATGGGCTATTGACTTTGTGGGACCCATCAACCCACCAGGAAAGCACACAGAAGCTCGATACATTATCACTGCTACAGAGTATTTGACCAGATGGGAAGAAGCAAGAGAAGTTAAGGACTATAGTGTAGCTACAGCTACGCGGTTCTTCTTTGACAATATCATAACCAGATTTGGATGCCCGAAGATCCTTATGAGCGATCAAGGCACACATTTCATTAACAAAACTATTAAATCCTTGACTCAGGAGTTCAAAGTTCACCATCATAAGAGCACACCACACCACCCACAAGTGAATGGTACAGTCGAAGATTTCAATAAGATCTTAGAGACAACGTTGACTAAGATTTGCAATGTTAACAGAGATGACTGTGATTTGAGAATTCCAGTAGTGTTATGGGCTTATCGAACTACTTGCAAAAATTTAACAACGCAAACTCCCTTTAAGTTAGTTTATGGATTGGAAGCAGTGGTACCTATGGAATACTTGGTTCCTAGTTTAAGAATTGCAGCATTTATGGGTATGGATGACACCGACTCTTTTTAAGATAGGCTCGCGCAGTTGACGAAACTAGAGGAAGACAGATTCATTGTAGGATTTCATCAGCACGTACAAAAAGAATTCGAAAAGGCCTACCATGGTAGACATATCAAGAAGAAAGCCTTTAAACAAGGAGATTTGGTACTTTTATAGGAAAGCAATTTCATGAAGCATCCAAGAAAGTTCAGGACACTAGTTTGGGCCATTCAAAGTTGTCTATGTTACAGAGGGTGGAGCTGCGCAGTTGAAGACCCTTAATGGAGAATGGAAGGATGGTTTAGTGAATGGGAGCTGGTTGAAACTATATTATGACAACCATTTTCCTTGAAACTCTCAATAAAAGAAAAGGAAGAAGGGTATAGGTACCAGGTGCAGTTGAAATTGGGTACCAGACACATAAAAGACAGTCTGCACACGATAGGGAGGGACAGAGAAGAAATCACAGACTTCTCTACGCAATCTGCAGTCGAAGTAATATAGGAGGTTCAACCCTACAGTGACTTGGAACAAGTCACATGTGAGTGTTGGGGGCATGTTGGCCCTTGTTCATGTATTAGGGAAGAAAGAAAAGATTAAATAAAAATAAATACAAAGTATGAAGTGCGTGGAAGGCACATAAACCAAGGAGGGTTCGAAGTGGTTAAAGAAGAAAAAAAGAAGGAATTAAGTAAAGGAAAAGAAAACCATTAAAAGAGAGTATCAAGGAAGACAAAGCAACAAGGAATATGAATCATGGATCGGTCAACAAGCAGAAGAAGAAACTAATAGGTGCTTTGGAGCACCTCGCACAGAAGAAGGAAGAATAGATCGGCGAAGTCCTTAAAATGTAGGTTATGGGGACCTAGGGTTTTGGTACCTAGGGTTTTGGCACCTGGACTTCGATCTAGGGTTTCTAAGAGACGTGAAATGATAAATAGAGGTCTAGAAGACTAAGAGGGTTGTTGTTAGAGAGAGTGAGATGTAAAAGTGGTGTGTCTTAGAGAATTCTTGTATTCTGGATCTTCAGTTGGGTGCGAAGATCGACTCTACAGCTGGGTGTGCATGGTTGGGAGATAAAGAGGAGAGAGAGGTAAGGATCTGCAGCGGAGTGCACAGATAGAACTGTGTATTTTCACCTACCTTATCAATAAACACAGTTATGTGTACGTATCCCTAGGGAGAGGGTGAACCACGTAAAATATGGTTGTTCTATGTGATTGATGTTTTGTTATTTTCTATCATTTATACTGTGATTTCATTATTATTTTTCTTACTAAAGATAGGAAGATATAATTTACTTTGCGAAGCTAAGAAGAATAATGTTAAGAATCTCTAAGTTATTTTGTGTTGTTATTCTGGAATCATTTTGCACTTCCTCTGGTTGTAGACACCTGTGTCCTGCAACCCCCCTATTTCTAATTCAAGTGAGACCTCATCTGCTTCGCAGGTGTTGGTGAAAGGGTGAGTAGTTAGGGTTTGTTGGTGCACTGCTAGATTTAAACCCTGGGTCTGCCCCTGTGCCACCAAATTTCTAATAATAAAGCTTTGAATTCAGTGACATTGTTTGTGCAAGAAAACTCTAACCTATAAGAAACGTTATGAATTTTCCCCAAAGGAGAGTACAAGATAATTCCAGCTCCATTTCCTTGATTAGAGCATGAACCGTCAAAGTGCATATGCCACATACCATTGTCTAAGTTGATTTTTTCCAAGGGAGTGTTATCCTCCTTGGAAAAGATGGAATATACTTCTAGGTCCTCCTCGATATAATTCACATTAGGCTGTGGATCACTTTCTATGTAAGGCGAAATCCTTCCCTCTCTAAGGACTATGATGTTTTTACCATTCTGAGGAGAGGTATCCACTCGTCAAATCTTTCCAATCTCTTCCTAAGATGATCGAATAGTTACTTACTGACATATCGATTACCTGAATATTAAGGGTTGTCCTTATTTCAGGGTGTGCACACAAAACCAAGGTCACGTCCTTGATTTCACCTATGGTCATTTGTTGTAGACTATTATAAGAGAGCATGCTTCTAGCGTTTTCATTTGTACAAGAAAAGACTAGCTCTTCCATAATAATGTTTGACATTATACTTGGTCCCGAACCGCCATCAATGAGACAAAATGGGAAATCTTATCCATAATCTTTACAGAAATATAAAAAGAGGTTTTATTTACAGGGTGTCTAAAGTTATGTACATCTACTTTATTTACAAAAGAATCCTCTTCATCTACCTCTTCAAAGGGGTTGGTTACAATGGAAGATTTTTCTTCCATGAATTGTTTTAGATGCTTTTGTTGTTTAGGGACGACAACCATGTCTAGAAGGGTTGGATCTGCTTTGATGTTGGCCAACTAATTTAGAATATTGTATTTGGAAGAGGGGAGAGGGGAGGTAGTTCCTTGACTGTCAGGGGCCTTAGGAACCTGAACAGCAGCAGCTGATGAAGATGAACTTGGGCTAGAATAATTGCGGGGAGGATCATATTTGCTTTTGGGAGCATAAGATATATTCCTAGTATTGATGATCATGACATCTTCTAGCTCTCCAAAGTCTTGGACAATGATGGTAGTTTCAAGTCTCTTACCAAATATTTTATCTCTGACAACCTTCTTTACCTTACATGTAATTTCCTCATGTTGTTCCTCGCAAAAGTTACACCAACTACGAGGCATGATAGCTTCAAGATGAAAATTATTTTGGATCTCTAAAGGGGGGTGCAGAAGAGGATGACGCTCCAGGGATAAGAGGGGAGATATTTCCCTTTCTCTCATATGATATCATACAATTATTCAAGTCTTGTGCAAGTTCTAAGAGGGCGGACATGTCTATCTGTTTAACTGAGTCGCCGAGAGGAAGACCTGTTCTTTCAAGTTGTTCTTCATACTCTAAACTAGTATGCAGAGCAGAACCAAGGTTATCAATGGCATTTTCCTCAAGCCTATGATGGTAGGGGGAAGGTAATGCATTATAATAATGCATGAAAGTGGCTTGGTTCTAAGTTCGAATGAGTTCAGGGATTTGATTGTATAACTTGGTGAAACGCAAGTTGAAGAACTTGATAGTCTCACCATCCTTATAAGTGATGTTATTGTATTCCTGTAACTGCTCGATTGGGATTTTGGATTTCCAATAGGTGGATTTGGACCAATAGAATAACTCCGCCCAACTAGATAAAATATTAGGAGGGAGATCAAAGAAATCGGTCGCAACCTCCCCTTCAAGGGAATTGACAAATAAGTGCATACAAGTATCCTTGTCATTTTCTCCTATGTTGTGACAGGCATTAGAAAATTCCACCAAATGTTCATTTGTAGTGACAGTGTTATTCCATGAAAACCTAGGGAGATTCTCTTTGAATTTAGGAAGTGGAGGAGTAGTAGGTGCCAAGTTAAGAGGAGAGGAAACATGCCACGGTGTGGTTGTAGCATCTTCTTCAAACTAAAAAATCCCATACTTTTTAATTACTTTGGTGGGGTTTGTAGTAGATTGGACAGGGACTTGGTGACTATACAAGCTACCAATCACTGACGAAGTTGAAGATTGTGATGAGGAAGAACCTCTAGTGCCACTAGAGCCACCACTAGATGTCATCTTGTGGATAATAGGTAAGGGAGAGAAAGACGAACTGGATGAATCAGACAAGGTTCTCCTTAGATCACTTTGTTGGGTTGATAACACAATGTTCCTTCTTCCTATTTCAGCAATAGGATAAATTTCAGGTGATAAACCTCTTCTTCTCCTAGAAACACGCGGGTCTAAGGACATGAAAAGAAGATCAAAGCTAAAAAAATAAAGTAATGGTTGATTCCTAAGCTGATTATGTCTATATTCCCAACGTTCTTGGGAACTTATATCTTGTTCAATTGTTGCCCATGAACAATTAAGCTCAACCAGGGTATTAGCAATATCTAAAATGGTGTTAAACAAGTTTAAAGAAATGTTGTTCTGATCTTGAAGAATGGGCTCAATATCAGGCCACCTTGCAACAGGTACAGTCATTAAGAAATAAAACAGTCAAATAATTAATATCAGAAAAATAGATATCTTCGATGATAATCAAGCATAAAAATCAACCAGAGTGATATGGAAGATATCCCCAGTATGGTCGCCAAATAAATGTTGAGGAAAAGATATGAAATAATCTTATTCAAGCATTTTCACATCTTATTTGGCTAAAGAAACATAGGCAGGAATATCACCCTATGTTTATAGTCTCGAAAATTGTTTCCTAATCCACAAGTATTGGTTACAAGGTCTTAGGCTGATTTTTTTTATAAATAAAAAATTGTTGAAAAATTCAATATTTATGTAATTTTCTGAATATAACAGATGCAAAAGTAAATGTAGAGACAGAAGAGAAAATACCAAGTCAATAATTAATACAAATGAGATAGAAAGAAATCACTTATTTCCTTCCAATTTATCAAAAGAATCATTCTCTTTACAAAATTGTCTGAGGAAGTTTGGACCAAAGTCAAACTTAGATGTCCCCGATGAAAACCATACAAAAGGACTTCTGACAGAAAGTAAAAAACTGAACTTTAAAATCTGGATCATCTTGCCACATATTGTTTCCCACTCGACTCTACACAATATCCTTTATAAGTCATGAAATTTAATTCAAAAACAAACAAGTTTACACAGACTATCAAAGATAGATAAACACCTCTGAAAAACAAGTGTCTGAATGATGTAATTCAGCCTTGAATATTGTTGTCTACAATAGGACCCTGTTGTCATAAAAGAGAATTAGGCTTTCAATGAATTAAAGAATGAATGAAAATTGAACTATCTCAATAAAACTCAAGAGAAGACCTTAGTATGTTTTCTCCTTCTATTCCCCTATTGTTCCTCCTTCTCTTTTTGCCTTTAAGCAATCAGAATTAGTTGAAGTAGTTAAACTACCTCTTTTAGTTAAGTTAACTAAAAATCAACTAACTTTTAGTTTAGGGGGGAAATTAATAAAATAATAATAAGGGTCGAAGTTGTTTGCCGGATAATCCATAGTTGGTGTCATTTTTGTCGACGTTTCGAATCTGAATCGGGATTCCTCCCTAGTAGGTGGGACCCTGTGTGACTCCCTTTAGTTTCTTAACAAACATAAACACAACTAGTTAATCAATCAAACACATCCCTCCTTGTGGATCCCATCACCACTCTCATAATTTTGAAAATTAATATCAATGATATTTGAAACCACATCCAAAAAATATAATATCCAACATATCAAAAACATAGTGTGTTGTCCAAAAACTACAACAGCCAATTGTTCTCAACAATCAATAAATAAAAGCACTCAAAAACCATATTTTCCACTTTGGGAGGAAATATTCCCCTTGTTTCTACTGTCTCCCTTTGATTTCTCTGAATTTTCCTTAGGTTGTGTGGAGCCTTTAGCATGATCTCACTAATAACATGAGAGAAATCATCTCTCAAGTGCATGCGGGATGAAATGGATTTGGCAGAATCACTTAAGGGAGAGGAGGGGGCAACAACAACTTTTCCTTTATCGTGTGCATGGTGGGCTTCAGTTTTTAATCTCTTTCTTGCGTGGGAAGACTGTATTGGTGAGTGTGTAGGGGAAACTTGGACAATTGGGTTAATCAGTGGAGGAGGAGCAGTTAGAGACAAATTGGGCCAGCCATGATTTTGAGAGACTGTCGAGTGGACAATCTCTTTCCATCCGTCATTTTCAGGGACTTCAGGTTGTAACAATACATGAGGGGGAACTGTGATACCAGGAACATGTGGGAGTTGGAAAGGAGGCCTTTCTGGCCTAGGTTGGACCACCCCTTGTCCAATCCAGTTAAAAAACCCAACTTGGAATAGTTGGTTCAAATCTTGTGTATCTGCATCAAAATGTATCGAAAACCTTGGCCTTCTAGGGCCCCTGTTCCAATTTCCTCTTCCCCTGTTATTTCGACCATGGCTTCCTCTGTTGAAGAAACTCATTCTTGTATGCAATTTTTATTAGCAACTAGTTTCTTCAACAAAACATACATGGCATCACTTTAAATATGAAACAAAGTTTGTCTCGTCAACACATCAAACTCATGCAATCCAATCCATAAAAATCGTTTAATACTTGTCAATGAGCAGGGGATGAATAAGGGTTATGGGATATATGAGGAATTGTATTGAGCGAAAAGTGGTAAAATGAAGGGGGGTAGAACATGATTACTACTCAACAAATCATCAACCAATCAAATATGTTGTAATAACAAAACATGTCAACTGTAGCTCATCTCTGTGCCATCCTTCAACTGTTATAATACAGAGTTTTCATTTAATCATAATTTAATTTTAAGAACAGGGCGTCAATAGTGAATCTAGGTATGTGAGGGGATTTGAAATGTGCGGAAAAGTGAGAGAATGGAAGGGAAATAATGAATATTGTTCATAAAACAAATCAAGTAATCAATAAACATAACTTTGTATTAAAATCAACACAAAAATACCAACACCATATCAACAATTACTGTGTATCAAACTGTTTGTTTTTCCAACATTTAAATTCCTCAAAACTTCTCAATTTAGAACAGTCTGTGCAATCATACTCATAATCGAAATAGCTTTCCACTCAACAGTCTTGTTAAGAAAATGCTTGGTGTTTAATTTCTTTCTTTCCTTTTAAGAATTTAAAGAAAACACACAACAACATTGCTACACATTTGCATCACTATAAAAATAACATCCATTGTCTGCAGATTCACGATCAACCCAAATTAAAACATACACAGGTCCTTTTCCAAATACGAACAGACTTCCAAACATTCCCGATTACATACTTTCTTCATCATATCAACCAATAGGATTTTTCAACGAAACCATAGTCAATATAAAACTCGACCCTCATCATTGTTGATGTAACAATTTCCAATATTCACGATGATTTAATAATATATGCACAGTGAACATAACCAAATACACACGGTCACCATTTCTATAATTATCTATAACCCTGATCGGCCCCAGTGAAACACACAGATGTTTTCAATTTGCAATTACGACCACGTTGTAAGAACACAGTGAGTGGAAACATAACGGGAAGATAATATCCCTTGACTGTAAATTACTCGTTCCCAATCGTAATTCTTCAACCAATTTAATCATAGAATGACGAGGTAAGATCTCAACCAAATAAATCCATAACCCCTCCACTTGATAAACCCATATTTAACAACCAAGAAGATGCACAAAGAGAGCAGAACAATTGGAGAATTAAAATCGGACTTTGTCACAACAAATACGAGGAGACAATCAAGAGTGTGGTTATTCAACAATAGCATGGAGAATTGGAGGTCCTCAGAGACACATCAACCTCAGGAAAAACCCTTTTGATAGAGACACAGTAGTAAGCCACAGGGTCTCCTTATAACTCCCAGTCTGGGAAATGGAACAACAATTAGCCACAAGAGAAACAACGATGGGTAGGGTAGGAAACAAAACGATGCACATAGTGCATTTTAAATTTGCAGAGGAGAGGTGAATGTCAACTAAATAGTGACAACTACCAAGAACACACGGAGATATAACCTCTTTCTATTTTCTCAAGAGTCGAACCATTTGACAACAATACCAGTGAGGACGCCTAACATTGAGGCATAACTTATATCAGCCCAGAACCATACGGTATATATCAACATTATGGCCACCCTAAGACCAATTATTGAGATACTTTGGTGCCAATACAATGTGAATGAGCCCACGACCATAACTATGGCATGAAAAAAAAAACAACGACCAAATAGCAATCTGAATGTGACTAGATAGGGTTACACTCATGACTATGAGGAAGCAACCGACATTAATACACGGAGCAAAACTCTCCACCATTTAAAACAGATCGATAATACCACATTCACTTTAATATCCTTAAATACCCACCACGATTTGAATCGACAAAGAAACTAGTGAATGTACAACTCAACCCAAAACCAATTATTTTTCTTGCAATTCGAACAATTACACAATCATTCCAGAGAGAAAAATCACACATTTACACAGTTGCAATTCTCAGGAAAACACAAACTCAAGCATTAGTGAGCCATTTTTTGTTCATACACAGATCATAATTCATGGATGGGGTGAAAAAGAACCATACCTGTAACAAAGAGCTTAAAAGGGTGAGTTGGCCGAGCGTTTTCTTCCCAAGCCTGAAATGTGGAGCTTAACCACCAACATACTGAATGCAACAAAGAATAATACTAGGGTGATGGCTGATGGGGGGAGTATGGAGTGACGTTCATTTACTGCACGTCGCTTCCATCTCCTATCATATTCAATTCTGAAGTACAAGACATCCAACATTCACCAATGCATTAAACCATGTAATCAATTTCCAAACCATTGAAATCTGCAACGGTATTCCTTGCCCAATGTGCCACCCAAATCATTCACATGTTAACCTTTGCCAAGCTCTTATCCCATACCATATGTATTGCAATATTATATGCGCTCAAAATAATCAAATGAAAATTGCATAGCCACTAACCAACCATAGAATAGTTAGGACTAACACTAACATCTTTTACCTTTTCATTTGCATATAATCCTTAACATAACTCAATCATAGATCCTTTCCTTTTAGGATTTTTTCATAAGTTTCTATTCTTTTTTTTGGTTATTTTATTACTAACATGTTTCTTGTGTGTATGTGGCCAATTAGTAGATCACAATGATTTGTGATATGATTAAATCATAACAGTTGTAAATATATGCCATCATAACAAAAAAATAATGCTTTGAATTGCATAAACATCTCATAAAATGCATCATCCACCTGTTACTATGTCAAAATGAAACCAAGGTGGCATTGTCGACCATATAGGACTGTGTAAGAATCATAAAAAAAGCAACAGAAAATGTGTGATATGACTATCTTCGAGCCTCCAGTCTAAAAGGGGGTCCCACCTACTAGTATTATATTATTAGCATAGTTTAAATAATAGGACTTTAGCAATACTCTGCGGGCAAAATTCCTCGTTGCGATTTTAATCGTCAGCGACCCCGTTTCTCCCAAACGTCAAACTCCCAAACAATTTGATCTGCCGACACGTGTCTCTTTCAATGAACGGTCTGAATTAACTCTGGACTTCGGGACTTTGGGAGTTTTTTCCTTAGCACACTTTATTTCTCCCGAACATCGAATTTAATAATTGTTCTGAGATCTATGGCTCACAACCACCCATGTCCATATCTGACGGTTGAGATCTAATTTTTCACTGATGTACCTTACCTTCTGCTCTTGGCTTGATCCAACGGTTATTATCTATCCTTGGTCAAAACCAATGGTCAAGCACTTCTCCCCGGATCTACGATGTAGATCCACTCCCGGACTTTGGAACTTCGAGATTCGACCCATTTTTCTCTATAACTCCTAAACTTTGTCGAAGTTGTGAAGTCCAAAGGACTTGGATTTTAACCTTCATGGACCTTTTTCTAGATCTGATGGTTGTGAGGGATCCACCTTCTTCCGAACAGATCCTACGACACAACACCATGGTTGTTGCAGTTTATTTCTTTGTTTCCATTCTTGAAACCATTATACCTCCTAAGATTCTGAACATAGTCCAAGTGTTCTCTCAACTCCCTTCTAGCACTCTGTACATCAAAATTATCTAGAAATTTTACTCCAAATTCCTCGTCCATGACCCCTCTAGGTTCAATATTGAAATCATGGGCTTTGAACTTAAATTTTGTCCATTTAGACCACAATTCCTTTCTAAAACCTTTTCTTCAACTTCCACTAACATGGCCCATCCAGGCTCAGTGTTGAAACCATGGATCTGATACCATATTGTAATGTCCTCATCCACCCAAGTCGGGCCATGCTACTCCATATAACGCTCTGATACCAATTGGCAACGTCCCCAGCCACCACACAGACCAGGAAATGTCTCTTAGTAAATATCTCTTGCTCTAATACCAATTTGTAGCATACCCATCCTTAACTTATTGGGCTATGCTACACAAAGATACTTGTGCAAACATCATACACCTCCAGGCCACCTAGACCAAGAAACGCTACCTCATAGAAATAACAATTTTCATCCG
>CBVK0100262113.1:0-18586 GCA_900067695.1 Picea abies
ATATATATATATATATATATATATATATATATATATATATATATATAAACAAAAAAAGACAACATATTATGCTAATACATGTATTAATGCAAAAATAAAAGTAATCCTACACATACAAAATATACAGTCATTACTCATCAATTATAACACATGTACAAATACACGACATGTAAATGAACATATAAGTGGTACTTATCTTTTAGTAGAAGTCCACCAACTTTGTGCATACCTTCCACGAACCTCCAAGCCATAGACCACATTGCTCATCATTCTCAGCAGTGGGTCACCCCTAAGATGGGACTAAACTCCATCGAACAAGGGATTCCTAGGCTACACAAGGACAACAGGAAGTTGCACCAGTCTACAAGAAGGATTTCCTCAAAGGAGCCACTTACGCCCAAAACTCATAGACTCTCATTCCCCACATGCATGTCCCACCCCATGAGTGTACACCTTCATTGTCCAACATTCCATTAGCTTCTACACCTCCCTTTTCTTGGGCTTCAAAAACATGTCGGATTAGGAATTCTTAGAGCTCTGTAGATGCTAATGAACTTCCTCCAGGAGAGCTCACTTCCTTAGCACACTCTCTCACCTAGAGATATTTTCTCATCACACTCTCTCACCTGGAGAGAGTTTCTCACGGGCCTAACAACCTGCTTCTTCACTCCCGCTCCTCAGCACACGAACATGGTGATGGAAGCAACAAAAGTTGTACATGGAGGACGGTAATGACATAAAAATACGTAGGAAACCTGCAGGTTACAGGTGCCACAAGGGTAACAATTCGGGATTCTAGCAGAGGTTCGAATGTCTTAGAATTTGACAATGGTAGACTAGCTCATTGCATACTTTCTTAGTGCATTAGTGAGTCGAGGTAACATATGGATAGCCTAGTCTAAATGGTGAGAATGGACATAAGGGTTAGAATGGTTTGAATGCTCAGCATCCTTAGAATGGTGAGAACGCCCCCCAATAAATCTGCATGCATCTTGGATGAAACTTGGCTCTCTAGGAGCATGTTCCTCTCCACTTGAAACTCATTCCCCTCCCTAAAGGAACTTAGGATAAATTAATATCATATTTACAACCTTTATAATAATAATTATATATTATTCTCTTGGGTTTAAGCTCTTAAACTTAGCCCTTTTCCCCCAATCTCTCAGCCCCCTCCCTTACCTAGCCTAGTGGAGCTTAGTCCCCCATACTATTTCTTCGTGGTTGGTCTGCACACAACGACGTATCATTTTTATTAATGATATGCATAATTACATATACAAAACAGGCTCCTGGCCTTAGCATTGATTCATCCCCCCTACTCCCCCCCGTAAGGTTGCGCGACCTCCTGGTCAATGGATCTCTGATTCTTGAGTCGAAAGAATCTTTGGAACCTTAAAGATCCACTCCTGTATCTAAACACAGGCCCTTCGGATTCTTGGTGTAGGTCTGACAGCAACCCACGACCTTCCCTTTCGCTCTGCTGCGAAAACGCAGAGTGTCGGCGTTAGCTCCTTTTCAAATAAACCCTCTCTTGGTGTGACCTTGGGTTATGACCACGCGATCGAGGATGCGGACACAAGCGGTTTGGGGTAAAACTGCTTTTGGGCCAATAATGCTCCTACAACCTCCACGTGTCCCCTTAACGAAACCACGGTTTGGATTGCGGCCTGCCCTTGATTTGTTAAACTCCTTGCAACTCATGTTCCCCCAATGTTACGGGATCATCGATCTCATGATATTGACGATAAATTCTAAATCGACGATTCATACCTATTCCCTTTAAATCTACATACCACATATGTTCCCTCTAAATCATTGGTTGAGATCTCTTTGCAATTCTGGACTTCGGGAATTCAAAATCTCAAACCCAACTTCTTTTTGTATATCAATCCTTCAGAGCTAGCGATCTATGGACACCTGTCCTACTCATCAACGGTCCTGCTCTGTCTTTGGGTGTTTGAATCTTCAAACCCAAATCAACGGTCCAACAACCCCCTACTCAATCGACACTTGAGATCTCCTCCAGGTCTTCGGACTTCTGAGTCTCAAATCTCAAACCACGCCTTTTCTCCCTTTCTTTTATCTGAAGGCGGTGATTTCTTGACACGTGTCCTCCTGATCTAAAGATCGAGGATTACTTCAGGACTTTACCCGGAGTGCATGGATCTATGCCACGTCTCCCTTATATCCAATGACTACAAATCACTTTGGGACTTTACCGGAGTTCACAGACTCCCACCATATCTCCCTTAGATCTCACGGTCCAAAAATCACTTCGGGTCTTCACACTTCAGCCATCTCTTTTCTCAAACTAAAAACACACTTCAACTTTTCCTCATAGCTCAATATCTGTTGACAAGTGTCTCCTCCCATATCAATGGCTCACAGCTCTTCAGCTCTTCGGGCTTTAGGTATTTCAACCTTTCACCTCTTACCTTCCTCTGGATCTCACGAACCGTCAACACGTACCCTCCTAGATCTAACGGTCTAGATATGCTTCGGCTCTTCGGCTGTTCACGCTTCGGGAGTTTCAAGTTTCAAACTCAAATCCTTATGAACTCGCAATATCTGACGGTTCACGCTCGCTTGACCGATCTAATGTTTGAGGTTCACTCTAGATGATCTGACGTTTTAGATCTATTCGGATGATCGAACGACTGAAATTCCACTTCAAGGTTCCGGAGTTTCGGGCTTCAGAAACCTCAAATTTCAACCCTGATAGTTTCTCTTTCCTCTGTACGCAAAGCGCTAAGGCTTGTTCACTTCCTTCTTATCTGACGATTGTTGGTCTCTTTTCACTGTGACCCAACAATCACGGTTTCTCTTCCTCCTGAGCTTCTGATATCTCTCCGCCTGGAAGATTTATCGTCTTTCAAAGGTTCAAGACCTTTGTTCTCCCTACGAATCTGACTATGGGATCTCATCAACACTCGTGAAAAGTGTTATCTCTTCTGAGCTTCAATCCTTGAAAGGATTTTTGAATTCCCATGCACACCTTGCATTCTCAGGATTTCGAATAACTCAGTTCGAAGGATTTCTTGGAAAGAAATTCTTCTCCTCGCCCACCTGGTGATCCTCTACATTGGTTCTTCAAATCTTGTTGGCTTCTTGACGTTGTGCAAACCTTGCACCTAGTCTAAGTTTCCCTGGTTCTCTCTTTGAACTTTTTTGAGTCAATTCGAGACTCAGTCGACGTTGTCCTTGCGTTCGAGATGCACACCTTGCATACAAGCATCAGAAGAGAAACAATTGAAACTCATCCAGTTTCGTCACGAAATCATACAATCAATCTCTCGGAAATCACACATGAACGAAAATAAACTAAATAACACACAAAGAATGTAACATTCATTCATCCATACATCAAATGAACACAGTCCAAGGATTTGGGACAATTCTGTCTGTTCTATTCCTTCATGAAAATAAAAGTTACATAGTATTTCTTCTACTCTACTCTGTTCTATTGATCTCTATCTTCTTCTCCCTATTATGTCTATTTGTTACAATACAACAATGAAAAACTATCTAAGGATTGGATCTATGAGCTCTCTCCGTCCTGTTTGAGATATATCCTATCACATTCAAAGTTGTTACCTACTTTGTCCTATTACAATAACTACCAGTTATTTCCAGATAGAGTCAACACTCCATCTATGCAATCTCTTACAGTCCTTCACGACTTTACAAACATGTTACAATTTAAAATTGTTGTTTACAAAATATCTCAACAACCGATTAGATTTTGAATTTAATGTTTGATTTGAAACTCGGTCCTGCTGAGATGTCATTCGTTTGCCTCCACGCGTGTGTTGTTGACTTGGAAGGCAATGCTCCTGCATCATATTCCTCTGGTTAAAAAAATTCATGGACTCTTGTCCATGAGCTCCTGCATTGTCTTTCCATGCTTCAAAATATCAGGTTCTGTAACCCAATTGGCATCTTCCATTGGATGGTATTTCCACTTCACTAAGTATTTAGGATATGTCTTCCTTCTGGTCTTCTTTCCATCCCTTTGCTCAATGATTTTCGCCATCTAAGGTTTTTCTGTTGTGGGCAATTTCTCTTCCCATTGAATTTATTTCTAATCATTTGATTCTCCTTCCTCATCTATCCTATAAGGATACAGGTCTACAACATTGAATATCGGTGATATCCCAACATTTTTGGCAACTCAATCTCATAAGCATTGGCTGCGAATTTTCTAAGAATCCTACATGGTCCTATCTTCTTCATATTCAATTTGTTATACTTTCCCCTTGGAAACCTCTCTTTTCTCAAATGAGCTAAAACTTCATCTCCAACTTCAAATTGAAATTCTCTCCTCTTTTGCTCAACTCTTCTCTTGTATTTATTGTTGTTGTCCCATAGTTGCTCTCTGAATCTATCGTAAAGTTTCTCCATTTCTGTTGCAAAATCCTCTGCTCCAACACTTCTGAACTCATCTTGATTCAGATCTCTCAACTCTGTAATCCCTCTTGGATGTATACCATACACAATTTCAAATGGACTTTTCCGTGTGCTCTTGTTCACTGAATTGTTGAATGCAAATTCTGCTTGTGCTAGAATCTGATCCCATTGACGACCTTGCTCGGTGACTAAACTTCTTAACAAGTTTATGGGACTCTTGTTTAATACTTCAGTCTTTCCATATATCTAAGGATGATATGTTGAACTAAGCGACAAGTTCATCCCCAACCTCTTCCATAGAGTCCTCCAAAAGTGTCCTGCGAATTTGGTGTCCCTGTCTGAAACTATGCTCCTCGAAAATCCATGTAGTCTCACTACTTCCCTGAAAAACAAATTGGCAATGTGTGTAGCATCCTTTGTCTTCTGGCATGGTATGAAATGTGCCATTTTTGAAAATTCATCCACCACAAAAAATATGGAATCACTCCCTTTTTGAGTTCTAGGAAATCCCAAAACAAAATCCATATTGATTGCATCCCACGGCCTTTCTGGAATTGGTAATGGCTGATACAAACTAGTGTTTTTTTGTCTTCCTTTTGCATATTGACAAATTCTTCATTTGGTCACAAATGTTTTCACCTTTTCTCTCATGCTCGGCTAATAATATGAATTTCTCAGCTATGAAAATGTCTTATCATGACCAAAATGTCCAGTTAAACCTCCGTTGTGTTTCTCTTTCAGCAAGTTATCTCTCATTGAGCATTTTAGTATGCACAATCGGCTTACTTTGAACAGTAATCCATCCTAGATCAAGTATTCAGTCCATGGGTTTTTGTCTCCCAACAAAGGATTCTTGCATGCCTCATAAGCTTCCTTAAAATATGCGTCTTCTTTATACATCTCCTTGAGGTTTTCGAACCCTAAGGTCTCCACCTGGAATTCCTGTACAATCAAACTGCTCCTGCTCAAAGCATCTGCAACTTTGTTAGCAGTTCCAACAATGTTCTTAATAACAAAAGTAAAATTTTTCATAAATTCTACCCATTTTGCATGTTTTTTATTCAACTTTTCTTGCCTAGTAATAAACTGCAAATCTTGATTATCACTGTACAAGACAAATTCTTTAGGAATTAGATAGTGCCTCCATTTTTTCAAAGCTTGAATCACCGCATAAAATTCCTTGTCATACATGGAATATTTTTTCTTGGCATCATTCAGTTTTTCACTGAAATAAGAAACTGGCCTATTCTCCTGAATCAAGACTGCTCCGATAGCTAATCCACTTGCATCGCATCTCACCTGAAATGTTTTTCCAAAATCTGGTAAGACCAAAATTGGTTGCTCTATGATTTTCTCCTTCAACACTTTGAAACTTTTTTCAGCTTCCTCTGTCCAATTGAAGGACTTGTGTTTCTTCTTCACAGTGTCCAACATGGGTGCACATATACCACTGGAATTTCTGATAAACTTTCCATAAAATCTTCCTAACCCATGAAAACTTCTTACCTCAAATATGCTGCTTGGCGATGACCATTCTTTGATTGCTCTTACATTTTTTGGATCCATATTCAATTCATTTGAAGAGATCACGAAACCCAAATATATGAGTTCCTTCTTCATAAAAGAACTTTTCTTCAGATTTATCATCAACTTCTTTTGCTGCAACTTTTCCATCACAGATGTCAAATGTCTTAAGTGTTCTCCCTTCATCTTACTGAAGATTAGTATGTCATCTAGATATACTATGACAAATTTCCCAATGAAGTCTTTCAACACTTCATTCATCAATCTCATATTTTTTCTTGGTGCATTTGTCAACCCAAACGGCATGACCAGCCATTCAAACAATCCTTCATTTGTCTTGAACGATGTTTTCCATTCATCTCCCTCTCTCATTCTTATTTGATGGTATCCACTCTTCAAGTCTATATTGGAAAAATAGCTTGCTCCACTCAAACAGTCCATCAAATCATCCATCCTCGGTAAAGGGAATATGTACCTAATGGTTATATTGTTGACGGCTCAGGAATTTGTACACATTCTCCATCCTCCATCTTTCTTTGGTCTTAACACAGTTGGTACTTCACAAGGGATTAGGATTTCCCTGACTAAACCTTTATCCAACAACTCCTGGACCTGATTTTTGACTTCCTCATTCTCTCTAGGTGTCAACCTATAAGCTGCTTTGTTTGGTATACTAGCTCCTAGAATAAGGTCAATATGATGGCTTATACTCCTAATGGGTGGCAATGAGTGTGGTAACTCATCCACTACTATGTCAACAAAATTTTCTAATAGTTCCTAGATTTCCACAGGAAAATCTTCCACAGAAGTATTTGTAAGGATAACTCTAGGTTTCCTCACTACAACAAACTGCATTTCTTTCTCCTTCTTGACTTATTTCAATAGCTCCTTCCCACTCATGAGAAGTATGCTTGAACTAGCTTCTCTCTTTTTCTCTTTGTCTTCTATGGGTAACAACATATGTGTCCTACCATTGTTTTATAGGGTATAGGTATTCTTCCTTCTATCATGAATAACCTTTTGGTCATACTGCCACGGCCTCCCCAATAAAATATGATAGAGATCCAAAGGAATTACATCACATAATATTTCATCCCTATAACCTCCTTTCTTTAATTCAACTTGGCATTGTTGACTTACCATGACTTGATGTCCTTTCTACAACCATGATACCTTGTATGGGTTTGGATGTTCAGTTTCCTTCAACTCCAACTTCTCCACCATCTCTATGGATACTAGATTGTCAATGCTCCCGCTGTCTATGATCACCTTGCAAACTATGTCTTTCTCATTGCAAGCAGTTCTGAACAGACTTGTTCCCTGAACTGGTTCCTCTGCCTCCTTTTCTGGCTTAAGAAGAATTTTCCTCATCATGAGGTTCCTTCCTCCTTCTGTTGCTTCTGCTTCCACATACTTTTGTGCTTCATCTATGTGTGCTTCACCTCCTTCTCTTTTTCTGTCGGGACATTCCCAAGATTTATGTCCTTCTTTTCCACAGGTATAACATTTAACTACGCCTTCTCTAGCTCTTCCTCATCCTCGTCCTCTAGAAAATGAACTTCTTCCACCATGTTCTCCTTCTTTAGAAATTCCACCTTTCTCATGGTGACTATGTTGTTTATCAGCTTCATTCTTTGACTTCTGGAACTTCTCTCTAGTAGTTCCCTTACCTCTGCTTCGTTGGCTTTTCTTCCTGGCCAATTTTTCTTCATCTTTCAAAGTTGCTTGATAAGCATCCTCAACTATAATAACCGACATCATACTAATCTCTTCTTGTATTTTGTATCTCAAACCATTGATATATCTAGTTGTCTTTTCATCTTCATTTTCCTTCTGTCCAGCCCTAATGTTTAGTCTATAAAATTATTCAGTGTACTCCTTCACTAATAAACATTTATGTCTTAGGTTCTACAATCTCCTGTACATATTGATTTGGTAATCCCTTGGGATAAATTTGTCTTTCATTTTGGCTACCATCCTATCCCAATTTTTAATTTTATGCTTACCATTTCTCCTGCGTTTATCTTACAGTTCATCCCACCATAGCGCTACATGACCCTTCAGTCTTGTCATTGCATGATTCACCATCTTGTCTTCTTCGATATCTTCATAATCGAAGTATTTGTCCATAGCACGTACCCAATCTAACAATTCTTCAACCACAAAATTTCCTCCATACATTGGTACCTCTATCCTTTCTCTGGATCCTATCTTTGAAACAAATTTTATTAAGTGATCTTGTGCAACATCCTCTATTACATTTTCTTCGACCTCTTATTCTTCTTCGATCTTAGCTTCACTGATATCTGTAGTGTCTGGTGCTCTCCTCTGTGTTGTTTCCATGGCATCCAGTCTCATTCGAAGTCGCCTCATTTATTCTTCCATTTCTGCATTCGCTCTGCGCCTTCGGGGTGGCATGATTTCACTACATCACCTACAAACATAAATCGAATTTATTTTATACCACAACTGATACCAATTTTCCTCCTTTATCCTTTTGTCTGTTGTTTGCAAACAAACCCTATATTAGCTCTGATACCACCTGATGCAACCCCCCTACTCCCCCCATAGGGCTACTCAACCTCTCAGTCAATGGATCTCAAATTCTTGAGTTGAAAGACTCTCTGGAACCTTAAATATCCCCTCCTGTATCTAAACATGGGCTCCTCGGCTTCCTGGTGCAGGTCTGATAGCAACTCGCGACCTTCTCTTTCAATATGCTGTGAAAACTCAAAGTGTCGGTGTTATATCCTTTTCAAATAAACTCTCTCTTAGTGTGACCTTGGGCTATGACCACGCGATTGCGGGCGGGGCCACAAGAGGTTTGGGGTCAAACTGATTTTGGGCCCGTAATGCTCCTATGACCTCTACGTGTCCCCTTAACAAAACCATAGTTTGGATTGCATCCCGCCCTTGATTTGTTAAACACCTTGCAACTCCTATCCCCGTAATGTTACGGGATCTTCAATTTCACGATCTTGACGATAACTTCTAAATCGACGATTCAAACCTACACCCTTCAAATCTATGGACCAAATATGTTCCCTCTGAATCAACAATCAAGATCTCTTCGCAATTCTGGACTTCGAGAATTCGAAATCTCAAACCCAACTTATTTCTGTATGTCAATCCTCTAGAGTTGGTGATCTACGGACACCTATCCTACTCATCAACAGTCTTTCTCTTTCTTTGGGTGTTTGACTCTTCAAACCTAAATCAACGGTCTAACAACCCCCTGCTCGATCAACGCTCAAGATCTCCTCCGGGTCTTCAGACTTTTGAGATCTCAAATCTCAAACCATGCCTTTTCTCCCTTGCTTTTATCCGAAGGCGGTGATCTCTTGACGCGTGTCCTCCTGATCTAACGATCGAGGATTACTTCGAGAATTTACCCGGAGTGCATGGATCTATGCCACATCTCCCTTAGATCCGGCGGCTACAAATCACTTCGGGACTTTACTCGGAGTTCACGGATTCACACCACGTCTCCCTTAGATATCATGGTCCGGAAATCACTTCGGGTCTTCGCACTTCGACGATCTCAGTTCTCAAACCGAAAACACACTTCAACTTTTCCCTGGAGCTCGAGATCTGTTGACAAGTGTCTCCTCCCAGATCAACGACTCACGACTCTTCATCTCTTCAGGCTTCGGGTATTTCAACCTTTCACCTCTTACCTTCCTGTGGATCTCACGACCCGTCAACACGTACCCTCCTGGATCTAACGGTCCAGATATGCTTCGGCTCTCTGGCTGTTCGCGCTTCGGGAGTTTCAAGTTTCAAACTCGACTCCTTATGAACTCACGATATCTGGCAGTTTACGCTCGCTTGAATGATCCAACGTCTAAGGTTCACTCCAGACAATCTGACGTCTCATATCTGTTTGGATGATCAAAGGACTAAGATTCTACTTCGGGGTTCTGGAGCTTCGGGCTTCGAAAACCTCAATTTTCAACCCCAATAGGTTCTCTCTCCTATGTATGTGAGGCGTTAAGGCTCGTGCACTTCCTTTTGATCTGACGACTGTTGGTCTCTTTTCATTGTGACCCAACGATCATGGTCTCTCTTCCTCCTGAGCTTCTGATATCTTCCCGCCTGGAAGATTTATCCACTTTCAAAGGTTCTGGACCTTTGTTCTCCCTATGAATCCAACTCTTGGATATCGTCAACACTCGTGAAAAGTGTTATCTCTTATGCGCTTCGATCCTTGAAAGGATTTTCAACTTCCCATGCACACCTTGTGTTCTCAGGATTTCGAATAACTCAATTCAAAGGATTTCTTGAAAAGAAATCCTTCTCCTCGCCAACCTGGAGATCCTCTACGTTGGTTCTTCGAATCTTGTTGGATTCTTGATGTTGTGCACACCTTGCACCTAGTCTGAGTTTCCTTGGTTCTCTCTTTGAAATTTTCTGAGTCAATTTGAGACTCAGTCGATGCACTCCTTGCGTTCGAGATGCACACCTTGCATACAAGTATCAGAAAAGAAACAATTGAAACTCATCCAGTTTCATCACAAACTCATACAATCAATCTCTCGGCAATCACACATGAACGAAAATAAACTAAATAACACACACAGAATGTAACATTCATTCATCCATACTTCAAATGAACACAATCCAAGGATTTGGGACAATTTTGTCTGTTCTATTCCTTCATGAAAACAAAAGTTACATAGTATTTCTTCTACTCTACTCTGTTCTACTGATCTCTATCTTCTTCTCCCTATTTTGTCTATCTGTTGCAATACAACAATGAAAAACTATCTAAAGACTGGCTCTATGAGCTCTCTTCGTCCTGTCTGAGATCTATCCTATCACACTCAAAGTTGTTACCTACTTTGTCCTATTACAATAACTACTAGTTATTGCCATATAGAGTCAACACTCCATCTCTGCAATCTCTTACAGTCCTTCATGACTTTACAAACAAGTTACAATTTAAATTTGTTGTTTACAAAATATCTCAACAACCGATTAAATTATGAATTTAATGTTTGATTTGAAACTTGATCCTGCTGAGATGTCATTTGTTTGCCTCCACGTGTGGTTGTTGAATTGGAAGGTGATGCTCCAGCATCAAGCATCCTAGGCTCTCTATCCTAATCATCGCATCAGCCTCCTAGCTTATTATAACTCAACTCACCAGCCTAACAAACATGTTTACAATTCATAATTACAACTTGGTCTCTGCCGGGGGATATTACATACCAGGCCCAACCCATATCTAGATAAGTATGGATTACACACATTACATCTAATAAATAAGATGCCATGTGGAAGCTTGGGTGCTTCCCAGGAGCCATGTTCTTTGCCACTGATATTTCCTCTGCCAATGTAAAGGATAAGATGTCTTCCCAATTGAATATTGAACTAGTGGTGGTGATGGAGTGTATTAGGGGTGCCCATGATACCCTGAATTTTTGGGCATTTGGTTCTCCATAAACTCTACATAGCATGGCTACCATATACTAGTAGGGATCCCATAGTAAATTGGTTGGACAGTCATCAAATGCTCTTATCTTAAATTTTTTTCCCGGAGCATACCGATTTCTCATTATGTCTCTAGGTTTCAGGGAGAATTCCTTCACCCATTCCTCATCCAGTACAATTTCTTTACTCATTAATTGGTAGCACATTGTAAGTACCGATGGCTAGAAGGAAGATATAGGTTTTCTTT
Organism: Picea abies; assembly: GCA_900067695.1. NCBI lineage: Eukaryota > Viridiplantae > Streptophyta > Pinopsida > Pinales > Pinaceae > Picea > Picea abies. The sequence goes on from CBVK0100262113.1 coordinate 11,612, forward strand.
CTGCATTCATTATTTGCTTGACATTTATATTGGTGTGTTTGATGATCCCTGATATTTATTTGGCACAAGGGAATACTGTTGAATGTGTAGCTATCCTTTGTAGTCTAGAATTCATGATTGCTTAATACTTTCCTAGGTCCAGATCTCCTTATGGTATTTGTGGGAAGGTCTGGTTGGTGAGAATTTGATATATTTCATCCCAGTGGAATGAAGTATCCTTGTCGATGACACAGAGGGTGTCATCATAAATAGGACCCATGGTGTCTACTTCTGCCTCTTCTTTTTCCTTCCTTGACAAGACCTCGATAACAGGATCTTTGTCACCTTTCCTTTGGTATGTAGCCATGAATGGTCCTGTGGACAACCCATGTTATCAAAAAAAAAATATTATTATGGTTAGCACATATAAAACCAAATCAGGAAATAAAATACATGGTAACTATTGAAGCATAAATCCTTATCTATGAACTCCAGGTATAATGACCATGATAATTTGATGATTAAGGGGATGAGATTCCAATACATAAGCAATTTCAAGAAAATCCCAGTTATTATTTGGAATCCAAAATTGGGCTTGAAATTGGCTAACTGTGCAATGGCACTATGGTTGCAGAATCTAGTGGATCATAGGTTGCATATACACAACAGGGAAATTGATGATTTAGAGTGGAGGGTGACTCTTCCTATAGAAGAAAGGATGAGATAATTGTGTGGGGGAAAATAGCCTATGAGTTGGATATTAATGGTTTAAAGTGTGAGCATGTGGGGTAGGTTAGCTGGAAAAAAGGGGTGGGAGGGAGGATCACAGGTTGCATTGTATGCATGTGCAGAAACAAAAGGAAAACCCTCCCATGGATGGCTCAAACAACAAGAAAAAAAGGAGAAGGGAATGAGTTTTTGTGTGGCTTGCACACGGCTTGCACATGGCTTTAACGGGAGGAGGGACTTAGATTATCGAATGAGGTTTCTTGTGGTCATATCCTTCTCACTCATACACCAGTTATTTTAATTTAAATGATTTCTATTCATTCAAATATAGGGTGTGCGCAACATAAACATAGTTCCTGATGTAACCTACATGTTAACCCATGAATGAGGTGAGCGAAAAGGGGGTGTGTGGATCAGGGAGTGTGGTATTCCTTGCACTCTTGATAAACCTTTCATGATCATGGGCCTTCAACATCAAAATAGTGTAAAAATGATGTATGGAACAAATTTTTTGGGTTTAAATGGTTGTTGGGCATGCAAAATGAGACATGACAGTCATACGGGCGCTTTAAACCAGTCTATTTCATCTCACATGTGCGATTTAAGAGCATGGATCCACCGTATCGACAATTTGATGTATTTCCATCATCAATGTATTGATGAGGGAAGAAGATCTTTCTCTACCAATGAATCAATGAGGAAAGGTAATATTTCATTGGCGTATCAGTGTCGAAGGAAGATCTTGGATTTCCAAGGTATTGACAATAAAAGACAATCTCTCGTCAATGTATCGACATCGAAGAAAGATGTCTGAGCATTGATGTATTAGCGAAAAAAAGTAAATCTTTTGTCTGTGTGTCAATAGAGAAAGTGCATCTTTTATCAATGTATTAGCGAATGGGGTAAATGTTGGAGTGTCGATGTATCACTTGGAAATAATGGAGCAAGAGTCAGTTGCAAGAGATAGTTACGTAGTTGAACTCTACTTCACTTAATGTGGATCCTAGTTTGTTGTAGTTTGTTGTAACCTACTAAGTAGAGTCATTTCCTATATAATGATGTAATCAGTCCTCATTCAATAATATAGAATGTGAGCGTAGCCTCACCTGTGTTTGTTTCTCATAATTCTAGGTTGGTATCAGAGCCGCGAAAGTGAGGAGCCGCATAAGGGAGGTATGTCAATTTATAGAACTTTGTAGGTCTCTCCTCTGGAAGGGTGCGACAACATACTACTCAAACTTTACGCACATTTGTAAACCTAAAATTTCCGCACTCCAGCTGTGTATTACAGTGCGTAAATCCTTAAAGATTTTTGCACTCCAAGTGCATAGTGAGGTGTGAACTCGTCGCACTCTAATAGTAGCGTGAGGTGCAGAAACGCATGGGTTCTTGAGAGAGAGATGCCCCAAATCATGATTTTTTCATGAAGCATAAGTTTTCATTTTTTACTGCATGGTATTTTTTGTTGCATAAGGTTATAGCATGAGTTTTGGAGCATTGTATAAGGGTGCCACGATTTGCATGAGTTTGATCATTTTCATGAGTGAGGTATAAACCTTTTTTTTTTGAAGCGTTCAACCAGTTTTCTCGTGCGAAAGTGGATCCGGAATCACCACTGGAGCGTAAGTTTTCTAGAGCGTTGAGGACGTGAGGAGGGTCGATCCACCATTTGCAAATCAGATCTGGTATTTGCGTGAGCTATTCCCGTGTATGAGTTTTCATTGGAGATCCGTGAGTTTTTGGGATGAATCTGTGAGAGCTTGTGGGATTAGTGGATGCCACATTTTCATATCACTTTAATGAGGAAAGGGGTTATATCACTTTATAAATTGTGAGGTATAAACTTTTTATAAAGTGGGTTTTTTTTTTTATATTAAAGCGTGAGGCTGCTATAAAGAGGTGAAGAGGGAATTATAAACTTCTTTATTAAAGTGGATGTATGTATTAAAAAAAAAGAGGAAAAGTTTCTTTTTTAAGAAATTTATATTTTTTATATATACATGAAGTGTTAAGGTTTCTTTTGAGGGTGAGTTTGTGGCATGCATGGAGTGTTGTTAAGGTTTTCTTATATTTCTTTTAAGAAAGCTGAGAGCCGAGATAGAGACGGAACGGTGGATCTGAAGGCAGAGCGACAGACTGCTCAGCACTCGACGGAAAGTTGCATATCCTTGGTGATTCACTTGCAAAGAATATCTTGCAGCGATGGTGAATCCGCTGGCAAAGACCTACCTCAACAAAGCCAACAAGTTAGATGGCTCGAATTTAATTAACTGGAAATTAAAGATGCAGACGCTCATGGAAGGCTATGGTGTCTAGACCATTGTGAAGGGAACTAGAGTGCAACTTGATGCGGCTGCCAGTGCGACAGTAGCATAGATCCAAGACTGGGATAAGCACGAAAACAAGGCAAATGTATTGTTGCACATGTCTATTAAATACAACATAATTCAACATATTAGAGAAGCTAACACTTCTGTTGAAACCTAGACAATGCGTAAAGCCTTGTATGAGACTAGCAATACGAATCACATTATGTTCCTAAAAACTAAATTGCTAGGCATTAAGATGGATGGAAATGAATCTGTTAGTTCATTTTTAGGTCGCATTAAAGAGGCGAAAGACAAGCTAGGAAATATAGGGGAAACAGTTTCCAACACTGATCTGGTCATTATTACCTTAAATGGTATGCTAAAAGATTATCATGTGTTCATAATAGGTCTCTCAGCAAGGGAGAAACCTCCTACGTTTGAAGATTGTTGCAAGAGGAACAGAGGCGCGGGAATTTGAAGCCTCATAATAAATATTTGGCACTGTGGTCAAATAAGAGATCTACGAGAGGGAGATCAAGAGAAAGAGGTAGCGGAGGCAGTTCATCGCAAAGAGGCATTTCATCGCAGAGAAGACAATCTCCAAGGTCGAATCAAGGTATGCAATCTAACAGGACTGAGTCAAAAATTTGTTTTTATTGTGGTCGACCTGGACATATTGTTAGAGGATGTCATAAGAAGAAGAGTGATGAGGCTAGGAATAAACCTAGAACTCATTCAGGTCATTATGCAGAAAAATATTTAAATCATGATCTCAGATTGTTTGTTGCTAGTGATGATATTGATGAAGCCCCGAATTTTGATTCACAAGATCTTAGGTTGTTTGTGTCTAACGATTCTTTATCTGTTGAATCAGATGATTATGATGCCTGGTTTGTGGATTCTGGAGCATCAATACATATGAAATGTAATAAGATGTGGTAAACTAATTTTAAAGAAACACAGAATGGAGCTAGCATATATCTTGGAGATGATCGCGCTCATCAGATCAAGGGATACAGAGACATTCCTGTGACATTGTCGAATGGTACTATTAGTCACATTCACAATGTTGTTTATGTGCAAGGGATAAAGAAAAATTTGATCTTTGTGTCCACCATTACAGATCAAAACTTGAAGGTTGAATTCTTCAAGAATTATTGCATAGTGAAGGATCTGTTGGACCAATTCAAAACTGTTGCAACGGAAGTTAGAGTAGGAGCCCTATACAAACTTGATGTTACCAGGAAAGCACATCACGCACTGACTTCTGCAACTATGCCAACAGAGACTCTTTAGCATCAAAGGTATGGCCACATCAATCATCATGATTTAATGTTATTACAGAAACAAAATATGGTTGAAGGAATCCCCGTGTTAAAGAATGAAAATGTTGCTTGTAATGGATGTGCATTAGGAAAGATGCATAGAGATGAATTCCCCTCTAATCCTGATAGGAAAAAGAGAGATGTTTTAGATCTTGTGCATACTGATGTTTGTGGGCCTATGCAGATTAGGTCTTTATGAGGTGCATTTTACTTTCTGTTATTCATTGATGATTGCACGCGATACACATGGGTTTATTTCCTTAGAAGAAAAGGTGATGTTTTCGAGTACTTTAAGGAATTCATAACCATGGTGGAAAAGTAGACAGGAAAATCCATCAAAATATTTCGTTCAGATCAAGGGGGAGAGTATAAATCAGGGGACTTCATCAAATATTGCAAAGATCATGGAATAGTATAACAGTTTACGATACCCCACACTCCACAGCAGAATGTAGTGGTTGAAAGGAAAAACAAAACTCTGGTAGAGTGTGCACGTAGTACGATGAAAGGTAAGAATCTCTCGAATGCATTTTGGGTTGAAGCCATAAATACTGCAGTTTATTTAAAGAATAGAAGTCCAACAAGGTGTCTTGATAATGTTACTCCTTTTGAAGCTGTGTATGGTTCCAAACATGCAGTTCATAATTTGAAAGTATTTGGGTGTAAGGCTTTTGCACATATTCCAAAGGAGAATAGGAATAAATTGGATGCTAAATCCATTAAATGTATTTTCATTGGGTATTGTTTTGAATTCAAAGCATACAAACTATTTGATCCTTCTACTCACAAAGTATTTTCCAGTAGAGATGTATTTTTCCATGAGCAGGAAGCAGGAAATCATGACAACAACAGTCATGAGGAATGGCATAGACTTCTTGATGAAGGAGTTAAAGAAGATCAACAACAACCATCATAGCAGCAACCACCACAGTAGCAACCACAACTGCAGTGACAGAAGCAACAACAACAATAAGGACTCGGTGATATGGACACTTCAAGAAGTCATAGTTCACCTAGAGGCGAAGACATATATTCACAAAGTGGGGAGGAAGATAATCAGTTGAGAAGATCTTCACGACAGGTTTGACTCCCTGAGAGGTATAGAGACTATTCCCTAATGAGTAGAATTTCAAATGTCATATAAACCATGAGTTTTGATGAAGCAAATGAACATGATGAATGGCGAAATGCAATGGAGGAAGAATATGAATCTATAATGAAAAACAATACTTGGGAATTGATTGAATTGCCTAAACATAAAAATCTCATTGGATGCAAATGGATATACAAACCCAAGTTTAAATCAGATGGTAGTATAGACAAATATAAGGCTAGATTGGTTGCAAAGGGGTATTCACAAACAAACGGTATTGATTATGTTGAAACATTTGCACTAGTAGCTAAATTGAATACTATCAGATTGTTAATTGCTTTAGCTACAAAATATCATTGGAAGCTACACCAATTAGATGTTAAATCTGCATTTTTGAATGGTGAGTTAAAGGAGGAGGTTTACCTTACTCAACCTAAAGGGTTTGTGGAACATGGGCAAGAACACTTAGTGTGTAAGTTAAAGAAATCATTTTATGGATTAAAACATGCACCTAGGTCATGGTATGAGAAGATAGACTCTTTCTTTCTTCAACAGGGTTTTATGAGGAGAAAAAGTGATCCAAATATGTATACCAAATTTGATGAGAAGGGGTATATAGTATTGATTTCCTTATATGTTGATGATTTGATAATTACAGGAAATGCAAAGAAATTAATTGATGAAATCAAGGAGCATTTGTCACGAGTTTTTGAAATGAAAGATCTTGGTGAGTTACATCACTGCCTAGGTCTTGAAGTTTGGAGAAAAACAGGCCAAACTTTTGTTTGTTAAAGTAAGCATGTCAGAGAAGTCACAGTTCACCTAGAGGTGAAGACGGATATTCACAAAGTGGGGAGGAAGATAATCAATTGAGAAGATCTTCACGACAGGTTCGACTCCCTGAGAGGTATAGAGACTATTCCCTAATGAGTAGCATTTCAAATGTCATAGAACCCATGATTTTTGATGAAGCAAATGAACATGATGAATGGCGAAATGCAATAGAGGAAGAATATGAATCTATAATGAAAAACAATACTTGGGAATTGACTGAATTGCCTAAGCATAAAAAGCCCATTAGATGCAAATGGATATACAAACCCAAGTTTAAATTAGATGGTAGTATAGACAAATATAAGGCTAGATTGGTTGCAAATGGATATTCACAAACAGGGGGTATTGATTATGCTGAAACATTTGTACCAGTAGCTAAATTGAATACTATCAAATTGTTAATTGCTTTAGCTACAAAGTATCATTGGAAGTTACACCAATTAGATGTTAAATCTTCATTTTTGAATGGTGAGTTAAAGGAGGAGGTTTACCTTACTCAACCTGAAGGGTTTGTGGAACATGGGAAAAAACACTTAGTGTGTAAGTTAAAGAAAGCATTGTAAGGACTAAAACATGCACCTAGGTCATGGTATGAGAAGATAGATTCTTTCTTTCTTCAACAGGGTTTTATGAGGAGCAAAAGTGATCCAAATATTTATACCAAATTTGATGAGAAGGGGTATATAGTATTGATTTCCTTATATGT
>CBVK0100262115.1:0-30941 GCA_900067695.1 Picea abies
TTTATCAAACCAATCTCTGATATTGATGTATTGCATACATAAAAGACCATGCTAATTCAAGCATACAGAATCGTCTCAAAATCAAACCAAAAGAAACGAATTGAACTATCTTAGAGCCGACACAATCGATATGCTAATGCAAAGTTGTATCAATCAATACATAGCTACACGATTTTAGCAAACAAATCTTTTGTACAGGTCGAATGCAATCATAATCCAAAAGGAAAATATTTATTCAAAACAAAACATAATCGTTTCTTGAATCTATTCGAACAGAACTAAACGAAATCATAACCCAAACGACTACCCTAATTCAAATGTACATAATTGTTTCAAAAGCAAACCAAACAAAATAAAAAACAAATAAATCATTCATACTAATCTGAGAACAATAAAATCGCATTAACCGAATCATAGCTGTGTCCGAGTTTAGCAAACAAATCTTCTATACATGATTCATAACGAAATCATTTTTGGTAATTTGAAAATAACAGAATCATTTTGAATCTATTAAAACGAATAGAACTAATTGAAAGCAAACCCAATCGATTATATTAATTCAAACAGACTCATAAAACAAAATCGATGTTGAAATACATACCTAGGTAATAAGAAAATGATTCAATCATGATAACTTTGAATTGACAAAGGCCATTGTTGCCTCGACATTTTTGAAGACAATTGAACCGGTTGTTTTTTGTTTCTTTTCATTGGCTTGTAGCCTGTTGTTCTCCTTTGACAGCACTGTAACTCGTTCCTCTAAATATTTTATCTTCGATTGCAATAGGGGAACATCCATGTAATAATGTTCAATCCAAGAATTGCATTGGGTACAAGGTGATTGATTTGGCCTTGGCATCACAGGCAAGGGTTCTTTCAAGTTACCATGGGTGTCACTGTGAAGCTTAATTCCCCAGAATTTAGGATCATTCTTGAGGCACGGAGGTAAGTTGGAAACATAGTCATAGGGTTCCATAGAGAAAAGGCCATGAGAGTAAGGGTATTCCTCGGCTAATAAATGTTCAATTTTAGAGTCTGAGTCCTCGCTCAACACTATTGGCTTCTGGTCAATGTTTTGCTTGGGTTTGTTCCTAGCACATCTGGATGCCCATCGTGCATTTTTATTTCCCTTACTGTTGACAACAGTATCACCTTTTCCTTTCTTCCTCACAGGCCTCTTGACAGCCTTAGTATTGTCTTTAGCACACGGGTCGGCCATGGTATCAGGTAGGTCCATGTCGAGGCAATTTGAGGGTTTGATAGGGGGTAGAAGGATATGAAGTGGCACGGGTGGTCCAACCAGAGTTTCAGTAACCACAACCTTGTCCACTTGGACAGACTCAGGAGTGGCAAAGCCATCCCTTGATAGGAAGGCTTGCTAACATTCACCACTAAGGCTCAAATGGTGGACGATATTGAGTTTGATCAAGTAGTGATGAAAAAGGCTGCTATCAGCCTTCTCACGCTTAAATCGTTTGGACATATTGTACATACTACATAAGAGATAATGTGGCATATTCAGAGGGTAGCCTATAAAATTCATCAATAATCAAAGATGATACAGAAATACCAAGCCATAATGACCTTCGCAGGTCACAAACTGCTTAACAATTGCCAAAAGATTGTGCCACCTGGGTTTGAGGGTAGTGAGAGGCAGAACTCTATTGTAGCTAACAATCTTCCTTGATGTGAATAGGAGCGGCCATGACACCTCTTCTACTTTGGAATTTTTAAACCACCTTTGCCCTGTAGCTGGTAGTCCTATAGCTGAGCTTAGGGATTCCTCATTTAGCTCGAGCTGTATGTCTCCAACCTTATCCCTGCATCCATCGAAGGTGAGGGCGAACTATTGGGAAAATGAAAGGTTGAAACCCTCAAATCTTTGGATAAACACTAGCCAACCACTATTTTCCAAATCCTCACGAGCATTGTTGAATAGCAACAGAGTTTGGATACCATTTGGTTCTATGCGCACCACAGGTGCCATAGGAAAGAGCACATAGTGAGTCCGGTAAACGGGCAAGGGTTTGGATAGGGTATTCACAGGATAGAATAGCTCACAGACTTATAATAAAAGACTATCGAATCAAGGACTCAATTATAATCATTAGAATATCATCACAGTCTCATAAAAATGAAATCATATTAACAACAAAAAAATGTCAAATGAGTAAAGGTTTTGGTGTCTTTCTAACCGTGCGCCTATAATTAAATTGAAAATGCAATGAACACATAGACAAGAGTGACCATAATAACCCAGTGACGATTTTAATGCCATTGACGTGAATTCAAAATCAAATTTTTCATGCTTGTAGTCATGAAAACGAGAACAAAGGCAGGTGTGCAAATGCGCGAAATAATAGTGTTGTTTTATTCAAAGATTGTGATGAAGATCAAGGGTTCCAAAACACTTGTGTGGGCAGCTTATAAAGATAGGATAAAAATGCGAAATGGATACCAACAATGGTGACACACTGGTAGAAGTAGTTATCTCTACCAAAAGAACAAATTCAGATTATGATAACATGAATAATTCAAACTCAAAAACAACTAGAAAATTGTCTAAACATCATTATTAATCAAATATTCCAGCAGTGTTTAAAGGATGAAAAATGAAAACAATCTTAAGATAAGCAAGCCACGATATTAAAGATAAAATATCCAATACTATTGACAGGGCCACTGCTACTAGCAGGCATCCATAGCCTCGACAGGGTTGCCATTTAACCCACTCTGATATCCGTATCCTGCCAAGAAGTTCCAGATCAGAATAAAGGACATGTTAAGGTTAAGAGGTTTCATACTTACGAATTTTCATATACCCGACATTGCTTCGCTATCAGCGGGCCTGTTCAGTACCCCGACGAAGTTGTCTTGGCATCATGCATGCATTTACATGCTTCCAGCAGACCTGTTCAGCATCCCGGCAGGTTTATAAGCACTTCCCACAACTCTTTTAATGATTTATTTTATTTTTTAAAGATATATAGTTGAGTGGGGTGACGCTGAAAATTATGATATTTTAGCATATTTTTTACAGACTTCAATAGAATTTCTTAGAACTGTCCTTCATTAAGATCCAGAGACGGTTTATTTACAAAACCAACTTTCTAAGGAAGGGAGACATCTTCTGAGTCGTTCCTTTAAGGAACAGGGATAGCGTAAGAGGATAATAGATGATCGTGACAGGCTTCACTCACAGATCAAAATCAATTAACTTCTTTCAAACAACAGTCTTTTCTCAACACAGATATAAATTTTAGAAGTATATAATTCATGTTTATACAATTTTTTAGCAGTCATTTCCGTGAAAGAATTTTCTGTTTTCTTTGTCTGAATAGTTCAAAAATCAGGTATGTGTATTTCCAAAAACAAAAACTGATAAGTGCAAGGGAAAAGATCAAAACCAAAACAGTAAAAGAAAAGAAAACAGAAGAAAAATATTTACATAGTATACAAAGGGTTGTCATCAAGTGAAATATCTTTTCAGAGCTTGGCCATTCACCGGATAGGTGTCTGGCTGTCCCTCTAGACTCTGAAATTGGAAAGAGCTGGGACCCAATTTCTTAGCAATTAAAAACAGTCCAAGCCATAAGTTCTGAAATTTCGTGTGCTCTCCCTTTCCCTCATGCGGTTTGTCCCATTTCAAGACAAGATCACCTACTTCGAAGTTTCTATTAGAGGTAGAGTTAGAATCAAACCAGACTTTGACCACTAGTTGATGCTAATCTAACTTACGTTTAGCTTGGGTTCTTACCTCTTCTAGTTTCATTAAAGCGTTGATTCGGTTTTCCAAAGGGGGGCAGTCTTCTTCTTGTATTTTTTGCGATAGCTGTAGTGAGGGAAGAAGAATGTGTGGTGGAAGAATTGCTTCTCTGCCGTAAATGAGAAAGAAGGGAGAGTTACCTACAACATTTTTTGGTGTTACCCTATCAACCCAAATTGCGTTTAATAGTGCATTATGCCAGTTTTTGTGATTCTCAGATACCGTTCTCTTGATAATTTTAATCAGATTCTTATTTGTTGATTCTGCCAATCCATTGCCCTGAGGGTAATAGCTAGTAGAATATTTCAATTTAATTCCTTTTTCTAGAGTGAACTCGCTCATCTCAAGAGATGAAAAATAATAAGAGTTATCGAATACTAAACAGTCAGGGATACCAAAACGAGTGATAATATTCGAATTTAAAAAGGCAATTACCTGATTGGTATTCACAGTTCTTAATGCGGCAGCTTCAGACCACCTGGTGAAATAATCTGTAGCTGTTATGATAAACTTATGTTGTTGTGAGGATGGCAGATTGATTGGACCTATAATGTCAAGGCCCCACTGCTGAAAAGGAGAGTCTACTAAAACAGGCTGCCAAGGAAAGGTTGGTTTCTGTATGCGCCTGGATGTTTTTTGACAAATAATACACTTACAGCACAAGGCATGGGCGTCTCTAAAAAGTGTGGGACAGTAATAAATGGTTCTCAAAACTTTATGGACAGTGGTGTCACCACCAAAATGCCCACCAGCTTCTCCTGCATGCAATTCTAGTAAGACTTTTTCTGCTTCGTTTTTCTCAAGACAATGCATCAGTATGCCATCAAGATTTTGACGAAACAGAATACCATTAACCAAATGAAAGGAGGTAGAATTTAATCTTAACTCTCTTCTTTTAGTGGGATCCAGGTGACGGGGGGTTGAACCATGTTCAAGACAGAATTTTATATCATCATACCATGGAATGATAGAGTTTTGTGCACAACAGATTGCATTTTGGTTGTGCTGTCCTAGGTTTGACCTATCGTTTTCTTCTTGCTGCCCTGCTGTTGAGTCAACAACTAAATTGCATAACCCTTGGCCTCTCACTATCTGAGCTGGGGTAATTTCTATGTCGTATTCCTGTAAGGAGGTAACCCAGTCCACCCTCTTTTCACCTAGTTCTTTCTGCACTAATAGGTTCTTGATGACTGGGTAAGGGACAATAATTTTCGTTCTAGATTTCAAAAGATAAGACCGAAAGTGTTCGACTACTTTGAAAATAATGTAGGCTTAGTGATCAACCACTGGGTAATTAATTTTCGCGCCTTTGAAAGAAGAGCTCATAAAGGTAATGGGTACTTCATTGTTTTCAACGTTCTTTTGAGTTAGGACTGCAGTGTAGGAGCGGTCAGAAGAAAAAGTGTAGAGCGTGAAGTCTTGCGAAAAGTTGGGGCTCATGAGAGAAGGAGAATCTATTGTGGCCTTTTTTATTACATTAAAAGCTTGATTTTCTAAGGGTCCCCAATGATATTGTGTGTCTTTCTTAATTAAATTCTGTAAAGTTCTAACCATTTCGGAGAAACTGGGGACGAATATCCTAACGAAGTTTATCTGGCCTAAGAAAGACTGCATAGACTTTTTGGATGAAGGAGGGGGAAGTTTTGAAATGACTTGAGTCCTTTAAGGGTCAATAGTCATCCCTTTGCTTGACACAATAAATCCTAAGATTTTACCTTGTTCTACTGCGAAGATGGATTTTTTAGGATTTAAGGAAATGTCGTATTTACGACATCGCTGTAGAACAACTCTTAAATGAGCTAGATGATCGGTTTTGTTTTTGGAAAACACAGTAACATCATCTAAGTAAAATATGACAGACTGATTGATTAAGCCTCGGAAAGCGATGTCCATCACTCTCTGGAAAGTGGCACCGACATTAATCAATCCAAAGGGCATTTTCCTGTAAGCATAGGTGCCCCATGGAGTGCGGAAGGTAGTTTTAAGTTGGTCTGGAGGAGACATCAGGACTTGGTTGTACCCTGAGAAACCATCCAATAAGGATAGCCTTTCATAACCAGATACCTGTTGAAGGATCTGTTCCATGGGTGGGACAGGGTAGTTGTCTTTATCAGACGCTCTATTAAGGTTTCAGAAATCGATGCAAAGTCGGATTTCCCCACTTTTCTTCCGAACAGGGACAAGGTTAGAAACCCATTGAGTGTGCCTAACTAGGAAAATTATCTTAGCATTTAGGAGTTTATTTAATTCTTTTTTCATGGTCGGTTCGAGCTTAGGGTGAATTTTTCTTAATTTTTGTTGAAAGAGGCAAGGTTTGGGGTTTCATATGAATGACGTGTTGTATGATGTTAGGGTCGAAAGTTTTAAGGTCATCATACGTCCACACAAAAACATCTTTAAATTCTTTAAACAATTTAACAAATGCAGATTTTTCTTGTTCAGAACACCCCACCCCTAAATTAATGCACTGCGGATTGTCATTAGTTCCTAAGTTTACTTTTTCATATGATAACGAGGAACTATTGGTTTTACAGTTGACCGATTTTTTGAATTTATCTTAAAGATCGTAAAAATTTTCTAATCTAACTACAGACTTAGGGATAGAATTTACCATGTCTGATGAAGATTCAGGAGATCTCGGATCTGGTATTACCGTGAAATCATGCAAATTGTCATTGTGATTGCATTCATCGATCACTGTGCCTTGAAAATTTTCTTCCATATGTAGGAAGCCTCCCTGTAAATAATGTAAGAGTGAGGATTGAATCTGTAGGGTTTAAAGTGAGGTTAGTGCCTCCAAGTTGTTCTCTGATATCAGAGAAATATAAAGGTTGGTCCAAAGGATGGTTTGGTTGCCTCAAACGAGTGAAGGCACTATGTGTTCTTAAAAGAGATTGGCGAACAATCTCTTGTATGTCACCAGCTGTAGGATTTGGGGTTGTTGGTTCAACTATGATCCGTAGATCGTCGTTTGATGTGGTTGCTGTTTGAGGGGGAATGTTGTCATTTGAATGGATTCTTGTCACTATAGGTGAGTGGTTAGGTGGTGGAGGAGTCTTACAACCGCCTCATGCCATTAATAAATTTCAGGTCCTCCTTCTAGCGCCATTTGTTGATGGGCGAAAATGAACGCTCGCCAACTGGAAGAGTGGATCTGGTCCGAGGTTGTCTAAATAACTCAAGCCATTTGGGATGATCCACCCTGACGGGTTTAGCGGCTCTGTTGGCCGATCTAAGTCCCAGGAAAACAAAAGAAACTAGCTAAAGGAACTAATCTAAATGAAAACAACAATGAAAGAAAACTAATAAACAAATTTGAAGTAAATATATACAGTCTTTTGTCTAATATTATACAGTAATAATTCTATGAAATTAAATGTTTAGCTATCAACAGAATTAGATCTTAATCACAAATGTACAATATTTACATATTACAGATTTTAAATGGAAACCTGCAAAAATCATTTGCAACTGTCCTATGACAGCAAAACTATTGTTTATTTTTATTTTTATATCTTTTATGTGAAAGAATAGAAGTAGACAAAACTAACTAAGCTAAGTAATTAAAATAATAATCCTAACTGTAGAACTGAACCACGTATCTATCTAAACTAATGAGAATTCTCATATTTATTAACTATTAAATAACAAATAAAGAACTAACCTGAAATAACGCTTCCTATTTGTCCCATGCAAAGTATTCAATTCAGTTGTTCGATGGGAGGAAACCCGCACTGAATTCTTCACAGGCTTCTCATAAACAAGAAGCAACAGTGCTCTTTTGAATATAAACAACAGAACAAACAAGACATAAAACTGACAACAATCTTATGATTTACAAATCATCACAGTTAGATAAATCCCTGCGTGAAGATCTGTACAAAACAATTCATTTAATGAAGAAGATAAATCTTTACTCATCAAATTGAAACAGAGTAATTGCTGTGCTAAAACTGAGATACATAAGACATGGACAGAATTTAAATCACAACGCATTAACCTGCAATAATTCTTGATATCTAAAGTAGTTAATGACTTAGTCACAAAATAAAATGCACAAAACCTGAACGAAAGTATGATAAATTGAAAGCCAAAGTTGTTACAACAGATCGACTTCCATTCAAGTCCGTATCATTATAAATCCATAGTCTTGTTCTCCCAATAGTGATGATGGGTTCATTACAAAAAATAACAAGTATTTAAAGACCACAGGGTAAAACATCCCTGTTGGAATTATCAAAGCAGTTTACAAAAAATCTGGGAAGAATCTCCCAAGTCCCTATTTCTACCTATGACTAATAGCCTATAACAAAACTATATCACAAAAGTATCTCCTAAACTGCCACAACATGCCCAATTTGCCATTGAAATTCGTAAGTACCTGAAGGTGGACAAAAATAGACAAGTTTAGATAATGTTTATTGGTAAAATTAACAAAAATCTAAATTTTAAGACTAGCTACAGAATCTCACGATTCTGTAGCTGGTCTAATTTGAAAACATAATTGTTTTAAATCCATCCAAATCTAACAGAAATATATTTGAATTATTAAACCAAATATTTAATCATTAAATCAACACAAAGCAAATCGCTCATGCCAGAAGTAACCAAATCTTTATGCCAATTTGAAACAAACAGAAATCGTGTTTAACCGAATGGTAACAGAGATACATGCAATCTGTTCAACACTTGTTATTACCAATTCGGAGCAGACAGAATCATTTAGACACTTCGAAACCAATGAAATCATTTTCATGAATCAATTTCAATCGACACAAACTGTAACCGATCAAACAAATTATTCATATTCATTTAATACAAACACAATATTTTATGTCGACTCAGAAATTAACAAAATCATTTTTAAATCCAAAACTAACAAAATTGTTTTTTTGAATCAATAGATCACATTGTATTTATCAAACCAATCTCTGATATTGATGCATTGCATACATAAAAGACCATGCTAATTCAAGCATACAGAATCGTCTCAAAATCAAACAAAAAGAAACAAATCGAACTATCTTAGAGCCGACACACTCGATATGCTAATGCAAAGTCGTATCAATCAATACATAGCTACACGATTTTAGCAAACAAATCTTTTGTACAGGTCAAATGAAATCATAATCCAAAACGAAAATATCTATTCAAAACAAAACAAAATCGTTTCTTGAATCTATTGGAACAGAACTAAACGAAATCAAACCCAAATGACTACCCTAATTCAAACATACAGAATTGTTTCAAAATCAAACCAAACAGAATCGAAAACAAATCAATCGTTTATACTAATCTGAGAACAATAAAATCACATTAACCGAATCATAGCTGTGTCCGAGTTTAGTAAACAAATCTTCTGTACATGATTCATAATGAAATCATTTTTGGTAATTTGAAAATAACATAATCATTTTGAATCTATTAAAACAAACAGAACTAATTGAAAGCAAACCCAATCGGATATATTAATTCAAACCAACTCATAAAACAAAATCGATGTTGAAATACATACCTGGGTAATAAGAAAATGATTCGATCATGATAACTTTGAATTGACAAAGGCCGTTGCTACCTTGACATTTCTGAAGACAATTGAACTGGTGGTTTTTTGTTTCTTTTCATTGGCTTGTAGCTTGTGATTCTCCTTTGACAGCACTGTAACTCGTTCCTCTAAAGATTTTAGCTTCGATTGCAACAGGGGAACATCCATGTAATAACATTCAAGCCAAGAATTGCATTGGGTACAAGGTGATTGATTTGGCCTTGGCATCATAGGCGAGGGTTCTTTCAAGTTACCAGGGGTGTCACTGTGAAGCTTAATTC
The DNA here is from genome assembly GCA_900067695.1 of Picea abies. Lineage (NCBI taxonomy): Eukaryota > Viridiplantae > Streptophyta > Pinopsida > Pinales > Pinaceae > Picea > Picea abies. The sequence goes on from CBVK0100262115.1 coordinate 9,593, forward strand.
CTAGGAATTTAGGATCGTTCTTGAGGCACAGAGGTAAGTTGGAAACATAGTCATAGGGTTCCATAGAGCAAAGGCCATGAGAGTAAGGGTATTCCTTGGCTAAGAAACGTTCAATTTCGGAGTCCGAGTCCTCACTCAACACTATTGGCTTCTGGTCAACGTTTTTCTTGGGTTTGTTCCTAGCACATTTGGATACCCATCGTGCGTTTTTCTTTCCCTTATTGTTGACAACAGTATCACCTTTTCCTTTCTTCCTCACAAGCCTCTTGACAGACTTAGTATTGTCTTTAGCACACGGGTCAGCCATGGTATCGGGTAGGTCCATGTTGAGGCAATTCGAGGGTTTGATAGGTGGTAGAAGGATATGAAGTGGCACAGCTGGTCTAACCATGGTTTCAGTAACCACAACCTTGTCCACTTGGATAGACTCGAGAGTGTCAAAGCCATTCCTTGATAGGAAGGCTTGCCAACAGTCACCACTAAGGCTCAAATGGTGGACGACAATGAGTTTGATCAAGCAGTGATGAAAAAGGCTGCTATTAGCCTTCTCACCCTTAAATCGTTTGGACATCTTGTACAGACTACGTAAGAGATAATGTGGCATATTCAGAGGGTAGCCTATAAAATTCATCAATAACCGAAGATGATACAAAAATACCAAGCCATAACGACCTTCGCAGGTCACAAACTACTTAACAATTGCCAAAAGATCGTGCCACCTGGGTTTGAGGGTAGTGAGAGGCAGACCTCTATCACAGCTAACAATATTCCTTGATGTGAATAGGAGTGGCCACGGTACCTCGTCTACTTTGGAATTTTTAAACCACCTTTGCCCTGTAGCTGGTAGTCCTGTAGCTAAGCTTAGGGATTCCTCATTTAGCTCGAGTTGTATGTCTCCGACCTTAGCCCTGCATCCGTCGAAGGTGAGGGTGAACTGTTGGGCAACCGAAAGGTTGAAACCCTCAAATCTTTGGATAAACACCATCCAACCACTATTTTCCAAATCCTCACGAGCATTGTCGAATAGCAACAGAGTTTGGATACCATTTGGTTCTATGTGCACCACAGGTGCCATAGGCAAGAGAACATAGTGAGCCGGGTAAACGGGCAAGGGTTTGGACAGGGTGTTCACAGGATTGAATAGCTCACAGACTTCCCTGAAAACAACAGAGTTAACACGTGATAAGAGGCGGGCATTAATGTCTAAGTGTGCGGGGGTGGTGGAACGAAATCAACCCATGCAAAACAGTCATATCCAACTATACAAACGACGGTGCATATGGTGATTCAAATCACTATTGCAATGTGTTAAAAGTAATGCCATTCAAACAATTAACGAAAACTATGGTGAGTCAACCCAAAGATTTGCACAAGCATTAGTGTTTGCATGGTTTTAAAATCAAAACAATGTTTCGAAGTCAGCACCAAGGGTTCGATCATAGCAAGTATGTGTTGTATGAAATGATTGCACCAAGAGTCTAACCACAATGTTAATGCGTTGTTATGAACCCATTGAATTTGATCAAAGACAATAGAACATCAAAGACTATCGAATCAAGGACTCAATCATAATCATTAGAATATCATCACAGTCTCATAAAAATGAAATCATATTAACAACAAAAAAATGTCAAATGAGTAAAGGTTTTGGTGTCTTGCTAACTGTGCACCTATAATTAAATTGAAAATGAAAATGAACACATAGACAAGAGTGACCATAATAACCCAGTGACGATTTTAATGCCATTGACGTGACTTCAAAATCAAATTTTTCACGCTTGCAGTCGTGAAAACGAGAACAAAGGTAGGTGTGAAAATGCGCGAAATAATAGTGTTATTTTATTCAAATATTGCGATGAAGATCAAGGGTTCCAAAACACTTGTGTGGGAATCTTATAAAGATAGGATAAAAATGTGAAATGGCTGCCAACAAGTCCATAAAATTCTGAGTTTGAATATGATTAAGAAGATTTATCTAATTTGGAACAAGAATTATTAATGATCGGAAATGATTGTACATGCCAAGATCAAATGTTTGCAATTGCTCCACAAAAAAAAGTGACTTTGAATTAAATGAACATACATTATTCACCTATCTTGCATGAAACAACATGAGACAAAAAAAATACATATATTAATCAATGGTTCAATTTTTACAAATCCAAATGGGGTGCAATATTCATCATACCATAGAGAATCAGATATGTGAGTTTACTAGTTTGGTCGAGCCTCAACGCCAAGCAGGGTTCTCCTCTCTTGGAAGGATAACAAAATATGGTGCACGGGCTGAACCTGGGAGTAACCCAGCCCCAAAGGGGAAATAAGCAGCAGCACAATTTTGTGAGAAAAGTGTGCAAGCATAAAATGACTTTAGAAGAAAATTAAAAGTAAAGTGTGCGGGAATTAATTCAAAGAGAAATAAAAGAGGGGAAAAGAGGAGGCCCCCCTCATTTTTGTATTTGCTCATTTGATAAAAAGATTTGTGAGAGCTCTTGAGAAGAGAGACCGAGGGTTTTTGTAAACCCTTCATCTATCTCTGGTTCAGATTTCTTCATTGGAATTCATGGTTAGCAGAGTTATCTTGATTATTGTTTTTTTGTGAGAACTAAAGATTTATCGATGACATTGATCCCTGTGTTAAAGAATACTTTGAGAAGGGGGGTCGAATCTCTCATTTGGGTTCTTATTCTTCTCTTTTGGGCGCACATTTGAATGAGACAGAGGTTGATTACTCAAGAGGAGGGCGAGTTACCCACTGGAGGTCTGTGTTATGAGTAGGGCGACTGCTGCCAAGGTGGGACGAATTTTCTGGGCACGAATTCTTGCATAGAGGTCGAGTTTGTGGGACAGGTTTTAATCACCAAGGCCAAATTTGATCCTATTCTCCCTTGTTTTGAGTCTCTCATTCATTGGTTGGGCGAGTGTCCAAGCTGCTACAGGTCATGTTGCTATTCTGGACAAAGTTCCTCATTATGAGACTCGTTTTTGTTGTGTGGAGGTTGTGGGGTTTCCTTACACCAGCCCCATTTATGGTAGCACTGTTGCAATATTCGGGGCACCTACAAGCTGATATATTCCATAAATACTATTGCTGAATATTCCTTGGAGAACTAGGATCTTGAAGAACACACACAGATTGTATAACCTAGGTTATTCTATTTATTTTCTTCTAAGTATTGAGACTGATATTGTCATTATTTCCCATCTAGTTTCATCAATAGAGTGCAAAAAATACTCTTTGAATTGTGCCAATATATCAGTGTGAACATTATAAGTTTCATCTTAATTTACATACTCTTGTAAGAAGACTGTATGTGAATTGTTTGTCAAATAACCTAAATCAGAAAATTAAACAAAAATACACACAGTCTTGTGGATATAGAAGAAAACCCGATAAGGTATCTAAGGAGGTATTTTACAATGGTTTTCATTGTTTCTCAAAAATGTCCATCTTTATATTGTGTATCAAAGCCACTGTGTAACAACAAACTCTTCTTCCCTCATGTTTTTTCTTGTTTTGGGCTACATCTTGACATTATCTTTGATCATGGCTCTGACTTTCTTTACACCTTCTGGAAAACACTATGGAAATTACTAGGATGTCAATTTTATCTTTCTACAACCTTTCACCCTCAAACACATGGATAGACTAAAGTGATGATTCTCATTTTAGTACATGCACTTCATATTTATTACACTTGCAATAAATAGTGTGATACATATTTACATGTACTACAACACAACTATAATAGGGCAATGAATATACCAACAAGGTACCTACCATTTGAAGCATGCTATGGGTATCAATCCTGACTATCCTTATAAGATACTAGTCACTCTTCATCCCACAACCTCCCCACACCAACAACATGAATAGAAACGTGCTTCATTCATTGTTTAAAACTGTAGCACATCCATTCACAAGTTGAAACAGCACTAGAAGATTCAAATTCTCAATACAAGACTGTCATATATTTCCTACACAATTTCAAGTGGGGATAAAGTCTGTTTATATCTCAACAATCAATGTTTCAAAGGACAATAGAATCACAAACTCAAACCTATACATTATGTGTCACACACCATTATACAAAATATCAATGATAATGCATATCGTCTATAGATTCCCTAAGGATTGTTCGTTCATGATGTGGTGACCATTAATAACCTGAAGTTGTATAAACCTTCTCTTTTGCAAGATGAAGTTTAGAGATCTCACCTAGTAGATACCATCCGAGATTATCAACCCCATTTTGCAAGATATACACTACTATATGTGTACATCATATCCACTTGGCAGTAGAAACATAACTTTGATCTCATGGAGTGTAAATCATAACTCCCAAGCCAAGTCAAGTGGTCCTCTCAATTTGTGTTTGAAGCCACATTCCCCTAGCTCATTGAGAAAGTGTGTACACTTTCGGCTAAATAGGGAGGAATTGATGTGGCGATGAGGATGCACTCACTTAATGGAAACCCCACCAATGATGCAACCCAAGGAAGATGCCTCATTAGAAATACCTATCCCTTGAGGGAATTTTTCTATCTTATATAGCAGCATGTATGATAGTTATTTACATCTTTCAACCTTCAAGTTGCATGCATTGCATTATTTACAATGTATTTCCATCCTTCTACTACATGCATTTAGTTTACTATTTTCTTTAGTTGGCAGTTATCTTGAGTGGACCCATTGTAAATATATAAAAGGCCTTTGTCTATTTTTGACAGAAACATATAGAGAATGATGGTTCATCTTTGGAAGTCTTGTTGTTTTCTATTGTGGGGTTTTGCTGTACTTGTTGCTGCTGTCTCAGACATCCTTTTTGTGGTCTATTTCTTGGCAAACTGTCCCTCAGTCCTTATTGACAGAGATCAAACCCGAAAGGTTTTATCCACAAACCTAAACTAATTTTCTGAGCATATACAAGAGGTCTACATCCACACATGTGACAGGTACATCTTTCATTGATCATGAGGTAAGCTAAAGGTTTGTTTTCTACACTCAGAAATTTTGTTTGTATTAAGATCTGTTTATATCTTTTCTCATAGGTGTTGATCTAGTAAACAAGAATTTAAAAGCATTTTGTTTTTCAATTTTTTCCCTAATTCTAACAAACTCAAAACCAACTACTTGTGGATATGCGTACTTAACCAAAATTCCATGATGAATACTATGTCATTAAAAGTATGCGTACTTAACCAAAATGCCATGATGAATATTATGTCAAATTAAAAGAGTAATTGTTACCCCTTCAAAATTACACTGGCATTTTCAAACATTTATCTAGTGTTGCAGATTTGAAGGTTGAATTTGGTTGAAGGATAGATTACTTTTCTAGAACTTCTTAAAGTTATCCATGCATACTAATTCCAAGGAACAAATCTCGGGGACTATTTGTAGTGGTGGGTTCAGACCCATGCTATCTTGGAAGAGTCGTCCCATGTGGATCACAAATATAAGTAAGAACACTTGAAACCTTAAGATCATAACTCGATTATTGATCCAAGGGACTTCCTGATAGGACCAGCTTATGTCATTTATTGGATAATCATACGAAGAAGTTGAGCTAGAGGTAGTTTGGGTAGAAAAAAGGGTTGCTAACTTGCTAGTTTGTTTATGATAGAAAGAGTTGTGAATTAAATATGGGCATGGTCTTGGTTGACTTGGTCAAGGGTACTGAAGATATATTTGTGTGGTTTTCTTGGGTTTTGATTTACAGATTAGATATGGGATTTTGTCTATGTTTTCTTGGGTTTCTACAACAACAAGGATGTTACTAACCGAAACTGTGATTTCAATATCATTTTGGTTTTTGTGATGAAACTAATCCATGGATTCTTCAAAACAAATAATACCTAAAGCCTATTAATGCTTCTCTAGGTTGGCTATGCTTAACTCGACCATGGGGTTGGACTTTAAAGAAATTTGTAAGAACTTTACATAGGAATCTTTGTCACTCAGTTTCATAATCTATGACTTTCCTGTACCCATAGAGTAATCTTCCAAGTAAGGGATTGGCGGAAATGTTGACATATCCTCCATCCCTTAAACACTGCAATTAGATAGCCTTTCTTCCTTGTAAGTGATGACAATAAAATCAAGTGGGCCTATATAGTCATTGGACAAGGATCGAACATCATCCGCAAAAGTTTGGCAACAATATTTGCGAAGAGGATTGAGCATGGATGCACTACAATAAAGCATAGTTTGTCCCCCATGTAGTTGTCCATTTCCGTAAGCTTAAAGCTTAGCATCCTCTCAAATTGTAACAAACGATTAAGAATTTGTATTCCGCGTGGTTCTTTTTCTACTTGATTTTGATGGTGAATGGGGGCATATAAATACTCTACCTGAGGTTCTACCTATTAGTATGCATAGATCAAACACACATCATTTCACTTCATCTATGTGTTTGTAGTTGGGTCATCATTGTTTACCTTGTTATATGCAATGGTTGGAAATCCAATCATTGGGAAATTTTGATAGCTTGAATGACCAAAAGACCTAAAATTCAAATGCTCCTCTAAATAAGACATTGCTAGGCTCTCATTACCATAGGTTGTAGGAGTGTAATCATGATGGAGAGGATGATGTATCCATAGGTTCTCACCTTCCAATGCATATGAAATACATGGAACAATTATGTGCTTACATTTATCATTACATGGACAGAAAAAACCATGCTCTGTCTAAGAACATGGCTATGTCTCAGAGCTCGATACAATTTCAAGTGAGAGTGATCAGAAACAAGGGCACTATGCAGGCTCGACAATCGTTGAGAATGATGAACATCACTGTACAAGTGCATAAAACCTTGATGATGAAGGCTCTGTTGTGAAAGACTACTTACAGGGCATGTCATATGATGTTTTATTGGCTCTTTCAAAGGAAGATGAAGAATGAATGTCTGAGAATGAAGAAGAAGAGAATTGGTGTGGTAGGGACAACTCAGATTTGCAAGATAAAGTTGAATAGAACAAGTGTGATGAAGGTGATATTTCTCCTCTTGATAATGTTGGGTTAGACAATTTGGAAAATAATTTGTTGTTTGAGATGTGCTTGTGCAAGAGAGAAAGCTAGCACACGCTAGCTTTCCCCCACAGCGGAATGATCTTGTTCGAGATATGTATATGCTCGTGTAAGAGGGAAAGCTAGCACATGCTAGCTTTCCCGCATGGTAGGATGATGTTCAAGATGTACTTGTGCTTGTGAAAGAGGGAAAGCTAGCATGTGCTAGCTTTCCCCAACACTAGAATGATGTTGTTCGAAATGCGCTTGTGCTTGTGTAAGAGGGAAAGATAGCATGCGCTAACTTTCCCCCATTGTGGAATGATGTTGTTCGATATGCACTTGTGCTTATGCAAGAGGTAAAACTAACACGCGCTAGCTTTCCTTAATAGTGGAATGATGTTGTTTGAGATTTGATTTTGCTTGTGCAAGAGAGAAGTTTAGCATGTGCAAGCATTCCTCCATGCTAGAATGATCTTGTTGGAGATGTGCTTGTGTTTGTGAAAGAGGGAAAGCTAGCACAGGCTAGATTTTCCCCACAATGGAATGATGTTATTCAAGATGTGCTTGTGCTTCTGCAAGATTGAAAGTTAGCATGCACTAGTTTTACCCCATGGAGGAATGATGTTGTTCAAGTTGCGCTTGTGCTTGTGCAAGAGAGAAAGCTAGAACACACTAGCTTTCCCCCATAGTGGAATGATCTTGGTCGAGATGTGTATATTCTTGTGTAAGAGGGAAATCTAGCATGCCCTAGCTTTCCCCCATGGTAGGATGATGTTCAAGATGCACTTGTGCTTGTGCAAGAGGGAAAGCTAGCATGCGCTAGCTTTCCCCAACACTAGAATGATGTTGTTCGAGATGCGCTTGTGCTTGTGTAAGAGGGAAAGCTAACACGCACTAGATTTCCCCCATGGCGGAATGATGTTGTTCAAGATGCACTTCTGCTTATGCAAGAGGGAAAGCTAACACACGATAACTTTTCTTAACGATGGAATGATGTTGTTTGAGATGTGCTTGTGCTTGTGCAAGATGGAAGTTTAGCATGTTCAAGCTTTCCTCCATGCTAGAATGATGTTGTTCTAGATGTGCTTGTGTTTATGAAAGAGGGAAACATGGCACATGCTAGCTTTTCCCCACAATGGAATGATGTTATTCAAGATGTGCTTGTGCTTCTGCAAGACTAAAAGTTAGCATGCACTAGTTTGACCCCACAGAGAAATGATGTTGTTCGAGATGCGCTTGTGCTTGTGCAAGAGAGAAAGCTAGCACATGCTAGCTTTCCCCCACAGTGGAATGATCTTGTTCGAGATGTGTATATGCTTGTGTAAGAGGGAAAGATAGCAGATGTTAGCTTTCCCCCATGGTAGGATGATGTTTGAGATGCGCTTGTGCTTGTGCAAGAGGGAAAGATAGCATGTGCTAGCTTTCCCCAACACTAGAATGATGTTGTTCGAAATGCGCTTGTGCTTGTGTAAGAGGGAAATATAGCACATGCTAGCTTTCGCCCATTGTGGAATGATGTTGTTCGATATGCACTTATGCTTATGCAAGAGGGAAAATTAACACGCGCTAGCTTTCCTTAATGGTGAAATGATGTTGTTTGAGATTTGATTGTGCTTGTGCAAGAGGTAAGTTTAGCATGTGCAAGCTTTCCTCCATGCTAGAATGATGTTGTTGGAGATGTGCTTGTGTTTTTGAAAGAGGGAAAGCTAGCACAAGCTAGCTTTTCCCCATAATGGAATGATGTTATTCAAGATGTGCTTTTGCTTCTGCAAGACTGAAAGTTAGCATGCACTAGTTTTACCCCACAGAGGAATGATGTTGTTCGAGATGTGTTTGTGCTTATGCAAGAGAGAAAGATAGCACATGCTAGCCTTCCCCCACAGTGGAATGATCTTGTTTGAGATGTGTATATGCTTGTGTAAGAGGGAAAGCTAGCACGCACTAGCTTTTTCCCATGGTGGGATGATGTTCAAGATGCACAACACTGGAATGATGTTGTTTGAGATGGTCTTGTGCTTGTGCAAGAGAGAAAGCTAGCAAGCGCTAGCTTTCCACCATGGTGGAATGATGTTGTTCAAGATGCACTTGTGCTTATGCAAGAGGGAAAGCTAACACGTGCTATCTTGCCTTAATGGTGGAATGATGTTGTTTGAGATGTGTTTGTGCTTGTGCAAGAGGGAAGTATCGCATGTTCAAGCTTTCCTCCATGCTAGAATGATGTTTTTCGAGATGTGCTTGTGTTTGTGAAAGAGGGAAAGATAACATAGACTAGATTTTCCCCAATATGGAATGATGTTATTCAAGATGTTTTTGTGCTTCTGCAAGACTGAAAGTTAGCATGCACTAGTTTTACCCCACAGAGGAATGATGTTGTTCGAGATGTGCTTGTGCTTGTGCAAGAGAGAAAGCTATAACATGCTAGCTTTCCCCCACAGTGGAATGATATTGTTGGAGATGTGTATATGCTTATGTAAGAGGGAAAGCTAGCACGTGCTAGCTTACCCCCATGGTAGGATGACGTTCGAGATGCACAACACTAGAATGATTTTGTTCGAGATGGCCTTGTGCTTGTGCAAGAGAGAAAGCTAGCATGCACTAGCTTTCCACCATGGTGGATTGATGTTGTTCAAGATGCACTTGTGCTTATGCAAGAGGAAAAGCTAACACGTGCTATCTTGCCTTAATGGTGGAATGATGTTGTTTGAGATGTGTTTGTGCTTGTGCAAGAGGGAAGTATCGCATGTTCAAGCTTTACTCCATGCTAGAATGATGATGTTCGAGATGTGCTTGTGTTTGTGAAAGAGGGAAAGCTAACACACACCAGTTTTTCCCCACAATGGAATGATGTTATTCAAGATGTTCTTGTGCCTTTGCAAGACTGAATGTTAACATGCACTAGTTTTAACCCATGAATAAATGATGTTGTTCAATATGCGCTTGTGTTTGTGCAAGAGAGAAAGCTAACACACACTAGCTTTCCCCCACAGTGGAATGATCTTGTTCGAGATGTGTATAGACTTGTGTAAGAGGGAAAGCTAGCACGCGCTAGCTTTCCCCCATGGTAGGATGATGTTCGAGATGCACTTGTGCTTGTGCAAGAGGGAAAGCTAGCATGTGCTAGCTTTCCCCAACACTAGAATGATTTTGTTCGAGATGTGCTTGTGCTTGTGTAAGAGGGAAAGCTGGCACGGCTAGATTTCCCCCATGGTAAAATGATGTTGTTCGAGATGCACTTGTGCTTATGCAAGAGGGAAAGCTAACACGCGCTAGCTTTCCTTAATGGTGGAATGATGTTGTTTGAGATGTGCTTGTGTTTGCGCAAGAAGGAAGTTTAGTATGTGCAAGCTTTCCTCCATTCTAGAATGATGTTGTTGGAGATGTGCTTGTGATTGTGAAAGAGGGAAAGCTAGCACAGGCTAGCTTTTCCCCACAATGGAATGATGTTATTCAAGATGTGCTTGTGCTTTTGCAACACTAAAAATTAGCATGCACTAGTTTTACCCCATAGAGAATGATGTTGTTCGAGATGCGCTTGTGCTTATGCAAGAGAGAAAGATAGCACATGCTATCCTTCCCCCACAGTGGAATGATCTTGTTCGAGATGTGTATATGCTTGTGTAAGAGGGAAAGCTAGCATGCACTAGATTTTCCCCATGGTAGGATGATGTTCGAGATGCACAACACTGGAATGATGTTGTTCGAGATGGTCTTGTGCTTGTGCAAGAAAGATATCTAGCAGGCGCGAGCTTTCCACCATGGTGGAATGATGTTGTTCGAGATGCACTTGTGCTTATGTAAGAGGGAAAGATAACACATGCTAGCTTTCCCTAATGGTGGAATGATGTTGTTTGAGATGTGCTTGTGCTTGTGCAAGAGGGAAGTTTAGCATGTGCAAGCTTTCCTCCATGCTAGAATGATGTTGTTTGAGATGTGCTTGTGTTTGTGAAAGAGGGAAAGCTAGCACATGGTGTGCTAGCTTTTCCCCACAATGGAATGATGTTATTCAAGATGTGCTTGTGCTTCTACAAGACTAAAAGTTAGCATGCACTAGTTTTACCCCACGGAGGAATGATGTTGTTCGAGATGCACTTGTGCTTGTGCAAGAGAGCAAGATAGCAAGCTAGCACACACTAGCTTTCCCCCATAGTGGAATGATCTTGTTCGAGATGTGTATATGCTTGTGTAAGAGGGAAAGCTAGCACACCCTAGCTTTTCCCCATGGTAGGATGATGTTTGAGATGCACAACACTGGAATGATGTTGTTTGAGATGAGTTTGTGCTTGTGTAAGAGGGAAGGCTAGCATGCACTAGCTTTACACCATGGTGGAATGATGTTGTTCAAGATGCACTTGTGATTGCATAATAGGGAAAGCTAACACGCGCTAGCTTTCCTTAACGGTGGAATGATGTTATTTGAGATGTGCTTGTGCTTGTGCAAGAAGGAATTTTAGCATGTGCAAGCTTTCGTCCATGCTAGAATGATGTTGTTTGAGATGTGCTTGTGTTTGTGAAAGAGGGAAAGCTAGCACAGGCTAGCTTTTCCCCACAATGGAATGATGTTATTCAAGATGTGCTTGTGCTTCTACAAGACTAAAAGTTAGCATGCACTAGCTTTACCCCATAGAGGAATGATGTTGTTAGAGATGCGCTTGTGCTTGTGCAACAGAGAAAGATAGCACATGCTAGCCTTCCCCCACAGTGAAATGATCTTGTTCGAGATGTGTATATGCTTGTGTAAGAGGAAAAGCTAGCACACGCTATCTTTTCCCCATTTTAGGATGATGTTCGAGATGCACAACACTGAAATGATGTTGTTCAAGATGGTCCTGTGCTTGTGCAAGAGAGAAATCTAGCAAGCACTAGCTTTACACCATGGTGGAATGATGTTGTTCGAGATGCACTTGTGCTTATGCAAGAGGGAAAGATAACATGCGCTAGCTTTCCTTAACGGTGGAATGATGTTGTTTGAGATGTGCGTGTGCTTGTGCTTGTGCAAGAGGGAAGTTTAGCATGTTCAAGCTTTCCTCCATGCTGGAATGATGTTGTTCAAGATGTGCTTGTGTTTGTGAAGAGGGAAAGCTAGCACACACTAGCTTTTCCCCACAATGGAATGATGTTATTCAAGATGTTCTTGTGCTACTGCAAGACTGAAAGTTAGCATGCACTGGTTTTACCCCATGGAGGAATGATGTTGTTTGAGATGTGCTTGTGCATGTGCAAGAGAGAAAGCTAGCACATGTTAGCTTTCCCCCACAGTGGAATGATATTGTTTGATATGTGTATATGCTTGTGTAAGAGGGAAAGCTTGCGCGTGCTAGATTTCCCCTATGGTAGGATAATGTTCGAGATGCACAACACTAGAATGATGTTGTTAGAGATGGTCTTGTGCTTGTGCAAGAGAGAAATCTAGCACACGCTAGCTTTCCATCCTAGTGGAATGATGTTGTTCGAGATGCACTTGTGCCTATGCAAGAGGGAAGGCTAACATGTGCTAGCTTTAATTAACAATGGAATGATGTTGTTTGAGATGTGTTTGTGCTTGTGCAAGAGGGAAGTATCACATGTTCATGCTTTACTCCATGCTAGAATGATGTTGTTCGAGATGTGCTTGTGTTTATGAAAGAGGGAAAGCTAGCACACACTAGATTTGCCCCATGGGAGAATGATGTTTGAGATGCACTTGTGCTTGTGAAAGAGGGAAAGCTAGCATGCAATAGCTTTCCCCAACATTGGAATGATGTTTCTCTAGATGCACGTGTGCTTGTGTAAGAGGGAAAGCTAGCACACGCTAGATTTCCCCCATGGTAGAATGATGTTGTTTTAGATGCACTTGTGCTTATGCAAGAGGGAAAGCTAAAATGTGCTAGCTTTCCTTAATGGTGAAATGATGTTGTTTGAGATGTGCTTGTGCTTGTGCAAGAGGGGAGTTTAGCATGTGCAAGCTTTCCTCCATGCTAGAATGATGTTGTTCGAGATGTGTTTGTGTTTGTGAAAGAGGGAAAGCTAGCACAGACTAGCTTTTCCCCACAATGGAATGATGTTATTCAAGAGGTGCTTGTGCTTCTGCAAGACTGAAAGTTAGCATGCACTAGTTTTACCCCACAGAGGAATGATGTTGTTCGAGATGCGCTTGTGCAAGAGAGAAAGATAGCACATGCTAGCCTTCCCCCAAAGTGGAATGATCTTGTTCGAGATGTGTATATGCTTGTGTAAGAGGGAAAGCTAGCACGCACTAGATTTTCCCCATGGTAGGATGATGTTCGAGATGCACAACACTGGAATGATGTTGTTCGAGATGGTCTTGTGCTTGTGTAAGAGAGAAATCTAGCAGGCACTAGCTTTCCACCATGGTGGAATGATGTTGTTCGAGATGCACTTGTGCTTATGCAAGAGGGAAAGATAACACACACTAGCTTTCCTTAACGGCTGAATGATGTTGTTTGAGATGTGCTTGTGCTTGTGCAAGAGGGACGTTTAGCATGTGCAAGCTTTCTTCCATGCTAGAATGATGTTTTTTGAGATGTGCTTGTGCTTTTGAAAGAGGGAAAGCTAGCACACGCTAGCTTTTCTCCACAATGGAATGATATTATTCAAGATGTGCTTGTGCTTCTGCAAGAATGAAAATTATCATGCACTAGTTTTACCCCATGGAGGAATGATGTTGTTCGAGATGCGCTTGTGCTTTTGGAAGAGAGAAAGCTAGCACACACTAGCTTTCCCCCATAGTGGAATGATCTTGTTCGAGATGTGTATATGCTTGTGTCAGAGGGAAATCTAGCATGCGCTAGCTTTCCCCTATGGTAGGATGATGTTCGAGATGCACAACACTAGAATGATGTTGTTTGAGATGCGCTTGTGCTTGTGTAAGAGGGAAGGCTAGCACATGCTAGCTTTACCCCATGGTGGAATGATGTTGTTCGAGATGCACTTGTGATTGCCTAATAGGGAAAGCTAACACCCACTAGCTTTCCTTAACGGTGGAATGATGTTATTCGAAATGTGCTTGTGCATGTGCGAGAGGGAATTTTAGCATGTGCAACCTTTCCTCCATGCTAGAATGATGTTGTTCGAGATGTGCTTGTGTTTGTGAAAGATGGAAAGCTAGCAGACACTAGATTTTCCCCACAATGGAAAGATGTTATTCAATATCTGCTTGTGCATTCCCCCATGGTGTAATGATGTTGTTCGAGATGCACTTGTGTTTGTGCAAGAGGGAAAGCTAGCATGCTCTAGCCTTCCCCTATCGTGGAATAATGTTGTTCGAGATGCACTTGTTCTTTTGCAATGGGAAATCTAACAAGTACTAGCTTTCACCCACAATGGAATGATGTTGTTCAAGATGCACTTGTGCTTTTGTAAGAGGGAAAGCTACCATGCGTCAGCATTCCCCCACAATGGAATGATGTTGTTCGAATTTCATTTATACTTGTGCAAGAGAAAAATCCAATAGACACTATCTTTGCCCCACGGTGGAATGATGTTGTTCGAGATGCACTTGTGCTTTTGCAATAGGGAAAGCTAGCAGAAACTAGCTTTCCCCCACAGCAGAATGATGTTGTTCAAGATGCACTTGTGCTTGTTCAAGAGGGAACACTAGCACACCCTAGATTTCCTTGATGGTGGAATGATGTTATTCAATATGTGCTTGTTTGTACAAGAGGCAAATCTAGCATGCGCTAGCTTCCCCCACAATGGAATGATGTTGTTCAAGATGTGCTTGTCGTTCTACAATATGGAAATCTATCATGTGCTAGCTTTCTTCCATGTTAAACTGATGTTGTTCGAGATGCGCTTGTTTGTACAAGAGGCAAAGCTAGCATGCACTAGCTTTCCCCCACAGTGGAATGATGTTGTTCGAGATGTGCTTGTGTGTGTGAAAGAGAGAAAGATAGCATGCACTAGCTTCCACCCATGGTGAAATGATGTTGTTTGATATGCGTATATGCTTGTGTAAGAGAGAAATCTAGCACACGCTAGCTTACCCACATGGTTGGATGATTTTTGAGATGTGCTAGTGCTCGTGCAAGAGGGAAAACTAGCACACACTAGCTTCCCCCTAGGTTGGAGTGATGTTGTTCAATATGTGTTTGTGCTTGTGCTTATGAAAGAGGGAAATCTAGCTTGCATTATGTTTTTCCTACGGTGGAATCATGTTGTTCGAGATGTACTTGTGCTTGTGCAAAAGGGAAAGCTAGCATGAGCTAGCTTTCCCCAACGGTGGGATGATGTTGTCTAAGATAAGCTCGTGTTTTCCCATTAGGGAAAGCTAGCACAAGCTATAATTCTCCTAGAGTGGGATGATGTTGTCCAAGATGAGCTTGTGCTTGTGCAAGAGGGAAAGCTAGCACACACTAGCTTCCCCCATGGTGGGATGATGTTGTCCGAGATGAACTCATGCTTGTGCAAGAGAGAAATCTAGAACGCGCTAGCTTTCCCCATTGGTGGGATGATGTTGTTCGAGATGGACTCTTGCTTGTGCAAGAGAGATAGCTAACATGCCTAATGGTGGGATGATGTTGTTCGAGATGTGCTCCTACTTGCGCAAGAGGGAAAGCTAGAATGCACTAAATTTCCTCCATGGTGAGATGATAATGTTCGTGATGCGCTCCTGCTTGTGAAAGAGGGAAAGCTAGGGTGTGCTAGATTTTCCCCTCAGAAGTTTTAGCACTCTATAATTTGCCCAAGGCTATGGAGGCAGTCACAGAGGCAACATCAAAACCACTTCGAGTCAGGGATCTAGCCCTCCGAGACTCAGAGAGGGATCTCTCTGTCAAATTTAGATTTGTTTGAAATAGGATATTAGGCTAGTTATGCAGAATAGGTTATGTTCTGGGAGTTTTTTGTAGATTGGCTAGAAAAGGTTTCAAGCTTCCATTGGGATATGGGGTTTGTTCATGAAGATAAAGATCAAAGAACAGTTTATATGAAGTCTTTTCACAGGGCGAGATAGTGAAAATATTGGATTCTTTGGGAATAAGTGATGGATTAGTAGAAAAAGGTGATATTATCAGTCACAGTAAAGAAGCATTTAAGAATTTCTTCACTATAACATCAGAAGACAAACATTTATATTTTTAAAAGTCAAAAAACAGGGTATGCAAAGATAAATCTTGTAAATTTAACTCCCTTTAAAAAGATCAGACAGACAACACAATGATAACAAAGGTAGATACACATTCAATGACGAGGGAAAAACTTCACCAATAGCTAACATGCAGGAATCCTGTGAAACGTTTCTTTATATTTCTGGAAAATCTCTTGATAGAAGTTATAGTGCTCACAGCTTGCCTGGGCATGAGATCAACAACCTTTTACATTAAAAATCATTTGAATAAATAGGAGATATCCCCCAACAAGTTTTTTAAGTCATATTTAACCGCCTTGGCCAAAAATAGACACGAATCCCCAAAAGTATGGAACTGTCCGCCATGAAAGACGGGTCAAATTTCTGCGAAAAAGAGGTCCACTTAGACATATTCTTCTCTTTAATTATGAAACCTGGGGAAAAAATGAAGGATTTTATTGTATATGGGCATGTTATGGACAAAAACCTCCTCCGGTTTTGCCAAATTTGCCTCCAGTTCACCGAAAAACCTCCTGCAAAATTAGGACTGCAACAGAAGAATGAAAAACTGAAAAAATGAGCCTTGAAGGTGGATTTGATTCTCCCTGCTCATGCCACCTGTGAAAAAACTGAGAGAGTTTTTTGTTATTCAACCCATGTTGAGAAAAAACCTCTCTCAAATTTTTAAAATCCATCTTCATTTTCCCAGAATCACCTCCGGAAAAATATTGGTCAAGACTGGCGTTTTTGTGTTTTGGGGGGAGGGCGATTTTGGAGGGGGAGTGGTATTCCGGACCCCCCCTGAGGTGGTAAGCGGTTTTGGGGGGGGTCCACTGGCCTATGGAGCCGACACCTGTCCAAGGGTGGTTTAATAAATACAACCATTGCGGACACCCCCCCCCCCTCTCGTTAAACTTTAGATGGTGAGGGGGGGTCCGGAATTTTTCTTACCCGCTGATTTAATTTTGATGTGATGTGAGGTATACGTGAAGTTGGGGGGTGGGTAGAACTTAGGATAGGCTTTTAGTTTGACTTTTGTTTTTTATTTTTTTGTTTCTTTTTTTTTGATATTATTTTATTACTTTGTTTTTTGTTATATATTTTATTTTGTTTTTTACTTTTTTTATTTTTAATTGTTTTTATTTAATTTTAATGTTTTGTAATTAGTTTTATTTGTATTATATTTTAATTAATCAAACTCTAACCTAATTACTAACTTAGATAATCAACTTAATTATTAATTAATTAATTAATTAATTGTTAACTAGTTAGTTATTAGCTAGTTTAACCTATTCTCACTATATTAACATTATTATTTAATCTAATAAACTTATTGTTCTATTTGTTTATCCTAATTTTGATTATTAATGGATGGGTGGTGGGATAATGGAGGATGATTTCATGAGGCAGGGGCGATATGGATTTGCCAGTATGGTGGTAAGTTGGAAAGGTGGTAAGTTGGAAGGGTGGTCTGGAGTGGAGGAGGTCTGATGCAATGGATAGATGACACGTTCGAACAGGGCCTGCCGAAAAAACCGCCTCATTTTGGACCCCCCCCGCCCACCACCGTTAAAGGCAGAATGGTCGAGGGGGTCCAGAATCGCCTATAGGTCGTCCATCTGTGCATTGCCATGACGACCGTAGATCTACGCACACTTTTTAATCACCATTCCAGACCCCCCGCCCCCACCCACCATTAAAAGAAGAACATTCGAGGGGGTCTGGAATCCACTATCATTTGTTGATCTACATGCCGCTAGATTGACCGTCGATCTAAGCGCGTTCTTTATCCTCCAGGCATGAATGCAGCAAAAAACTTAGGCTTAGTGCTTTTGTGGGTTTTGTGCGCTGCTTCCCTTGCTTTTGTCTCCATGGGGTTAGGAAACACCACTCAGCGTCAACAATCATGATTTTTCTTTTCTTTTCCTTTCCTTGAAAATAATTTGCAGAAATGAAATATTATTTGCAAACAAAAATACACCTAGAGTGAAAAAAATTCTAGTCACCAGATAATACTATGAATTATAGGGTTGTAACAGTGGCTCCACCTAGGGATGGAAACTTCTTTCAGGATGTGTCAAGAACCACTGAATGCTAGACATGCAGATCAGTGCTTTATTCTTTGGGCTGATCCCAAAATCTTATTCTGCCACCTGTACCTGTTTTGATCTTGCAACTAAAAACAAATGAAAATGAACACTACTGGAAAAGAGATGCTCAGAATGTTGAGCTTATTCACATTCTCCTACCTACCCTATGCTACCGATAATTTTGTCATTCTAAATGATACGATAATTCCAATGAATCCAATCAAGTAGTTGTTGAGACCAGAGGACTGTTTGACTGCTCGTTAACAAAGTGAAAAGGGTAGCTTGACCTTTTGCCCATAGACTCAAAACTACAAAGTGTAAAGACCACTGCTGAAAACATGATTGATATTTACCATAGAGACCTCGATAATCTTGAAGAACAAAAGTAATTCCAGAGATAGATTGAGGCTCTACAGTGAAAAATTTCTCCATATAGGTAGTTATAGGATCAAGGTAGAAATAACATGTTCCTTGATTTTTGGATTCTGCCAAGTGAGCAACATGATCTAGCACTGTATCTATGTTATTTTCATCCTCATGCATTTCTTGACATGGCTGCAACTTTTCTGATGGGTTTTGAAATGATGCTTCTACTGAACATGTCCCTGTAGTTGACTGCCTAATCATGTCAATATCATAACATCCTTTCAGCCTATAGTTGGATGATAGAAAATGGCTTTGACGACACAATTCATCCAACACATCAGCTATGGGGTCATAAAATGATTTAGATAAGGGTGTTATTGGCTCCATTGGTACTTCATGGATTACACTGTGACTTTCAACTAGAATCTAACCAAGATTCTGCCTCAAAATTTGAAATGAATTAAAGCACATAGGCAATGAATCAATATGGATCATCTCATCACCTGTTTCAAGCTTCATTATTTTATCTGAGGTTTGATCTTAAAAAAGTCTCAAGGGCTACACCCTTGGATTGACTTTTGTATCTCCAATGGCATCTTCAACTGGTTGATCAGAGAATTTTTTGTCTTCACTATTTACAACTAGCCTAGAGTTTCTTTTCAGAAATTGAAAAAATGAGAAACATAAGGGCAAAGTGTTTCCACTTACTTCGAGATATTTTGCATTTTCCTCATCGCTATTATGATTTTTGTGCAAAGGTTGATTGTCATATCTGAGTTGTAATTGATCTTCTTCCTGCCAATGACATGCTGCTGATTTCTTTGGACAGTCCACATCTATTTCAGCCTCATGATCATCATCATACTGATAGCACTTGGGTAGATTATCCAAGTATGAAATTTCACCCAACATGTACATCATATCAGCTGGTTGTTCATCTGTAAGTTGAGATGGAACTTCATCTTTGACTGTTTTGATAATTGAATACATGAAAGAATCATATCCAAACCATGGTACCAAGGATGAGCAGCAAAATGTTTTGGAACAATGACCTTTTCTTTCTTTGAAATCAATGGAACATGATGTCTTTGGACAGCAAGCTCATCTTTCCCGTTGATCCTCTGCATCATCTCTTCCATGGCACTGGACAAAATGTCCAGTTTAGCTTCTGATGACTTCAGTTTCTCCTTTTATTTGTTCTTTACCCTTGAACTTTTGATCAGCAGGTTGGCCTCCACATCAACTGCAATGTTATGCATTTCTTCAAGGCTTGTAGTGTTCCTTTCTCTTAATTGGAATGCCATCTCAGGATTGAAGGCATCTGGGAAATGAAAGTGTGTTGATCCTGGGGGTGGTCTTATATCAGCAGGAATTGCATGATATATCTTATTGAACCTTGCTGAAAACTGATGTACTGTTTCCCCTGGCTATCTTTTCAAATGGTCATATTCTTCTAGGATGAGAAAGACATTTCTCATGATCACCCACCGATCTAGGAAAACTTGCACAAATTGATGGAAATTGTTAATGCTTGCAGGTGGGATATTTTTAAACCAGTTCTTAACTTTACCTTGCAAAGACAGGGAAAACATCCTTATATAAACATCGTCAGCGTCAACCTCATAAAGTTCAAGGAAATATTCAAACCTATGGATGTGTTTTTCAGCAGTAATATAGGCATCCTCTCCATCAAACCTAGGCAAATTATTGGTGTAATTTGTAGGGAAGTCATTGAGGATAGGAGGAAAATATAGGGGCTTGTATCTGTCTTGGATTTTGGCAGGTACAGGAGGTGAAGCAAGAAGCTTACAACCATCCAGAGCTTTAGTAAGACTAGGAGATAAAGCAGGAGGTTTATGTCTCACTAGGACTTCTACAGGTGCATCTGGGATGTGCACAGATGTATGAGAATGTACATAATCTACAATTGGGGATCTGATCTCTTGAGGCTCATTAGTTTGCAAATGATCAATGTAATCTTCAGCAATATACTTTTGATCAGGCTTAGAATAAGACAAAACATAATTGCAAATAAAACCAAAGATGTCTTGAATGCAATTTGAGCTTGAGTACCTGGTCTATCTAGGCTGCTTGGCCATGCTTTAGGTTCTTCCTCCAGTGGAGTCTTTGTCCTGGCACTATCTGGAGATGATTTGAGTCACCAAGTGAATGATCTCAACCTTCTTGTGTTTGGTCACTATCCACCATCAGTGATCAGATCTGGATCTTTGAAGTGTACTACTAGGGAGAGTCCCCAGTATGATCATCATTCTATTAGCACTCTGTAATTTGCCCAAGGCAGTGGAGGCAGTCATAGAGGCAACATCAAAACCACTTCGAGTCAGGGATCTAGCCCTCCAAGACTCATAGAGGGATCTCTCTGTCAAATTTAGATTTGTTTGAAATAGGATATTAGGCTAGTTGTGCAGAATAGGTTATGTTCTGGGAGTTTTCTATAGATTGGCTGGAAAAGGTTTCACGCTTCCATTGGGCTATGGGGTATGTTCATAAAGATAGAGATCAAAGAATAGTTTATAATAAGTCTTTTCACAGGGCGAGATAATGCAACTATTGGATTATTTGGGAATAAGCGATGGATTAGTAGAAAAAGGTGAGATTATCAGTCACAGTAAAGAAGCATTTAAGAATTTCTTCACTATAACATCAGAAGACAAACATTTAGATTTTTAAAAGTTAGAAAATAGGGTATGCAAAGATAAATCCTGTAACTTTAACTCCTTTTAAAAATATCAAATAGACAACATAATGATAACAAAGGCAGATGCACATTCAATGACGAGGGAAAAACTTCAC
>CBVK0100262120.1:0-17339 GCA_900067695.1 Picea abies
CCATCATGATAGGTATCTCTCCCAAGAACCCAGATGTACTCCTCAAGTATTTGGGGGTTTACATAAACATATGCGAAAGCAGGTGATGTTCTTTGAGCCAAGGATAATGGATGAGGCGTGTGTACAAGAAACTTTCTTGGAAAACATAGGCCAAAAGAAAGGGAAATAAAGTGTTTCTAAGTAGAAAGAGTACCAAGAAGATACCAAGGAAGGGAAGAAGAAGTGGAAAGGGAGAAAAGATAATACTATAATATCCACTACAAATCAATGCAAACATCCAAACAACCATTGAAATCATTGCAACATTGATGGCCACACTGAGGAAAAGTGTTGGAAACTACATCTAGAGTTGAACCCGAAGAACCACAAGAAGGATAGAAAGAAAAAGAACCTTCTAACCAGAGATTCAAAAAACCAAGTTGAAATTATCTTGGATGTGGATGAAAATATTTTCTACACATATGTGTAGAAGGAGGTGAATCTGAGTAGCCTTCATCACTGGAAAGAGAAGGAGATGACCAAGATCTTCCACATCAAGATTCAGGTCAAGAAGACCAATATATATGCTTTGTTTGACTCTGGTACATAGAATAATCTCATAGCAAAGGATCTAGTCAGGGAGTTTGGATTGGAGGTTCACAATCATCCTAGCCCCTATCCACTAGGTTGGATAAAAAAGGATGCATAGATAAAGGTAACAAAACAACTCAAGATTAAATTTGTTATAAGTGATGATTTTATTGATGAAGTGGAAATGGATGTAGTACCCCTTGATGTATGTGGAGTAGTGTTTGGAAGACCTTACATGTATATGAGGGATGCAATATTCATGCGGGAATCCAACTAGTACCATTTGATCAAGGATGGGAAGTCCTACATCATCAATGTGCATAAATGCAAGTCAAATACCTCACTAGTAAGTGTCAATCAAGACAAGAAGTTGATTAGTTCTAATAAGACATATGTTTTTCTTTTCTTAAGAGAAAATCGGTTTGATGATGAGTCAATGAGAGTGAAGGCATCCCTAGAGGGTTGTACTAAATAATAGAAATATCAATTGGAGGAGTTTCTACATAAATACAAAGGAGTCTTCAAAGATCCTAAAGGGATACCACCCACGAGGGGTGTGGAGCATGAAATACAGTTATTTCCAAAGTCTCCATTGTCGAATATTGAACTGTATAGACAGTCTATTATAGAATTGAATGAAGTGAAGAAGAAGTTGCAACAATTGTTGGAGCATTGTGTGATTCGACCAAGTACCTCACCTTGTTGGTCACCCATCATAATTGCATTTTTCAAGGTGTCGAGAAAGAGATTTAGTTTCTGAGCATCAAAAACATAGTCATAGCTCCTACATAAGACATCACATTCGAAGAGGAATGTGTCGGGGTCCTCATTAGTTGAGCCATTAAAATTTGGCAAGGAGGAGTGTGGTATATTCTTCATTTGAGTCATTCCTCCTATATTTCTAATTTGGAAACCAAAGGTAGCAATATGTTCTTTCACATCAAGATCGGTTTCTTCTACCATCTCATTTTAAAACTATAGGAAATTATTCTCTTCTTGTTCTGAAAGTGTGGTAGCCAAAGTGGGACTAGTTGGATCTTAAGTGATAGGTACTTGAAAACTTGGGCCCAACTATTCATTTGTTGTAGTATTTGTACTTACTTCAAGGAACAATATCTCTTCCTAGAATGAAGATGTGACTTCACTAGCTAGGTGTATTGATTCGATTATGGAAGTTTCAGGTATTTTCTTGGCTAGAGAGCTGGCTATCAGTGTCTGGTAGTTGGGTTGGCTAGACCCCTCTCCATTGGTTGATCTCCCTGCAATGTTAGTTTCTTGGGAATTTTTTACAGAACTACTAAATCGTCCTTTAGGATCCCTTTTACTTTTCATGAGCTAAAGAAACACCCTTATCCTCTGGAAATTCTAAAAGCAATTGATAATCCAATCCAATGCAAGAAACAACCTTGTGCCCTTGAAAATTCCCTAAAAGCAATGCCAAAATGATGAGATTTGTAATTACCTTCCTAATTTCTCGTAATGATGATTAGAAATACTACTCATTTAATGTCAACCCATATCTCCTATGAGACTTGTGAACTTCCTTGCACTATATATGCAGGAACAAATGCTCAAGAAATTATTTAGGCTAAGGTTGTACTCTTTAAAGATAACCATTATGAGTGATAACCATTATAGATGGTAGGAGGGGGGGCATTAATAGATAAAGTGTATTATTATAATACACTTTATCTATTAATGCCCCCCTCCCGCCCTCTATAGAGGGTGAACAAATGATCAAGAAATGAGGGGCATTAATAGATAAAGTGTATTATTATAATACACTTTATCTATTAATGCCCCCTCTCCCACCCTCTATAGAGGGTGAACAAATGATCAAGAAATGATTTAGGCTAAGGTTGTACTCTTTAAAGATAACCATTATGAGTGAAAATTGAATGGGTTTAGTATTGGCAAAGTTGCTTAAAAGTCTGAGAATAATGGATAAACTAATCCAAACTAGGAGAAAATTCTCACTCTACTGGAAAGCGAACTTCACACTTTGTTGGAGTCAAAAACTTAAAGTAAACTCACACCTGTTGGATTTGGAATTACTATGGTAGAAATAGAAATCACTTTCTTCAAATTTGAAATCCCACTTTGAATATTTAAGTAAATTCACACATGCTACAAATGTAAATCATTAATTCATGAATTAAAGGAACACTTGCAAAAAAAAGAAATGTTGGAGCCTTGTTAGACTGTGGTTGTGATGCTTCAATTCATAACTAAGTTGAATCTCTTCCAAGGATTCTACCCTAACATCTAGAATTACAGGAAATGAGAACTCACACTTTTCAATCTATTCTCAAAATACCGCGTCCATCAAACTAAATGAAATAACATAGGTAATTAATTAATTATTATATCACGATTCCTAAAAACAATCCACCTTAAAGATATGTTCAAAACAACACTTAAAATTTTAATCAAGGAAAAAACAAAGTCTATAATCCTCAATGATACTATTTTAATTCATGCAACTACAAAAAAAACTCATAAGTCTACTAGTCCTACCAAAGTACAACGACACCCTCCAATGAGGGTTCTCTATCCCTTAGGATGCGGTACTAGAAAATAAATACACCAACTACTTAATGAATCATTGCACACATTAATCCATGCATCAAAAAGGGAATTGCACAAGTCTTTTAAGATAAAGTGAAATCAAATTACAGAACAATCTTCTATAGAGTACTTTTCTTAAATTCTTCCAAGACTCCTTCCTAAGGGAAGGAATGATGTTATATAGCATCTCCTTATCAACTATTTTAGGATGTCTTAGTAGTTAGACAAGTGGATCCAACATGAACCATTCATTGATTTGCTAATTTGGATCTACTTGCCCATGAGTCTATTGATGTTCTTACGAGATTAGAATGCTAATTTTCCATATTCATGCTTGTAGCATCCTTGGGAAGATCGTCAGTACCTAAATTAATGAGACTTGTGCAATCCCCTATTATCGTGGAGCAAGTTTTGGGATAATATGAGTTGTGTTGTCGTTGCTGCACAATTGGCGACAACAAATCCTCTTTTGAGTTTTCCTCCAATTTGGTAGCGGACATGTTGCTTCTCTTCTGTAGCCAATTGGAAGCCCAATTGTGAGTGTGGTAGGCATCCTGCATCCTCTACAACCTGTTCTAGGACCCTTGTAATTTTTTCACAGCCTAGTCAAGATTCAACTGTAAGGTCTTTTTGTTGTAGTAAAATTGTAGTTGTGGCCAATTGACATGGTAAGTTATCAAAATGTTTCTAATTACTATCTTGTAATTAAAAAAAATGATAAAACATGACCGGTTAATACCTTTTTCCAAAAAGTGATCCTCAATATAGAAATGAGGAAATTATAGGAAAAAGGTAGGCAAAAGGTATGTTATAGGAAGGAAAAAAGGTAAAAAAAGATGCCAAAATATGGGTATGCCAGTAAATATGGGTATGTCAGTCAGGACCCAATATTGGATAAATATGATGAAAATACTTGGAAAAAATGTGGTTTTGTGTATATATAATCAAGCTCAAGGTACTTGAGAGAGTTCAGAGATATTTGTGCATAGGTTTAAAATAACTAGGTAGTGAGAGGAGCGCTAGCTTGGTATGTGTTTTTCAAATATATTGAGAATCCAATTATGAGAGAGGGGAAGGGTCTCCACTCTCATATAGTGAAATATTGACATGTATATGCAAAGTAATTTGTGATGTAGTGATTGGATATTGAGATCACTACAAAAGACATATATTTCTTCATACGGCTAGCTTTGATGGGAGTAGTAGGTATCAACCTATATTAGCTCAAAGTAGGTGTTTAGAGGAGTTTCTTAAGACCCACTACATACCTAGTGTTAGGATTAAAGATTCTACTATCTAATTGATGGACTTGGAGTTATTGGAAACACGGGCTATGACTACAGTGGTGATCTTCATATTGGCTAGACATTCTCTAAACAAAGTATCTAGAGGGATTATGTTATTGATAGAGTGAGTATTGGATGGGACCTAATTTGGGTGGGCCTGAATGACGTTGACGACAATTAAGCACTAATTGAGCTCCTACCAATGAGGTTGAGAAGGTAATTGTGCATTCGAGATAATCCTCTATTCCTTCCTTTTTAAGAGGATACCCACTCTCTAACCTCACATTTTCATTCGTGATGAGGGCCCACAAGAACCTTGGATGCAATACTTGAGGTAGATACTGAGGCGAGGGGGAGGTGGGGGGCTTGGAAATGTGTTCCAAGATGATTTATTTTCACACTAGGATAAGCTCCCAATATACATTGAGGATTATCCATACGTAGGGATGGACTACAAAGGGACCCTGAGCTACCACTATGAGCTAGTAAAGCATGGGGAGTAGATGGAGAGTATAATAACATAAGTTTATTTGTATCTTTTAATTGCATATATGGTATTGATGACATCATGTATGCAATTGCAGATATTGCACCAAAGTCAAACACAATCAACCAAAAGCAACCATAGTCAACAACCATGATCGATCAAAGTCAACCATTGTAAAACATGTTCAACCATAGCAAATCATAGTAAACCATGGTCAAACATGATCAATGATAGTTAACCATGGTTAAATATGGTCAATCATAGGAAAACATGGTTAACCATGCTCAAACCATCATTAATCATAATCAACCATAGTCAAACTTAGGTGACCATAATTAAACATAAGTAATCATGGTCAACCATAGTTCACAATGGTCAAACATGGTAAGACATCACCAAATCTAGTGCATCATGATCAAACATGGTCAACCATTGCCAAACATAGTGAACCATACTCAACCATAACCAAACATGGCCAACCAAAGTCCACCACATTCAACCATGGCCACTCAAAATCAACCATGATCATCCAAAGTCAACCTAGTCAAACATGGTCATCCATAGTGAGTGTTAGCCAAGCATGGTCAACCATAGTAAAAAAATGTAAGCCATAGACAACCATAGTCGATCATGGTCAACCATAGTCAAACAAGTTAAAACATAGACAACCATAGTCGATTATGGCCAACCATGGTCAAATATGGTCAACATTATTAAACTATAGTCAATCATAATTAACCAAAATCAATCATATTCAAACATGGTGCATGGTGAACCATTTTCAAACATAGTCAACCATATTCAAACATTGTGAACGATTATCACCCATAGTCAACCATGTTCAAACATTGTGAACCATTATCACCCATAGTCAACCATGGTCAAACATGGTTAAGCAAAGTTAAACATGGTTAATCGTAGTCAAACATGGTTATCCATGGTCAAACCATAGTTAACCATAGAAAACCATGGTGAAACATCATCAACCATAGTCATTCATGGTCTACCATCCTCAAACATTGCTAACCATTGTGAAACATAGTCAATATAGTCAACCATATACAACCTTGATTAGCCATAATCAAATTCATAGATATTTTAATATTATTTACATTAATATTTTAATTTTAAAATCTACCAATCCTACCTGGCGAGGTCGACATTCAACCAGGATAATCACTTTATTTTCACCATTAATTTGAGAAGGTGAAGAATGGCTCTCATATGCTTATATCAATCACCTTTAATAATATGGTTGTAGTAATATATATTGAAGTTCACTATATTGAAATTCACTCATATGCATATATATTTACGACAAGGCTTATACCTATTGAAAATGTTCACATTAATCCCTCTTTTAATGAAGAATTCAAAATGGATGAACTAGATTGATTTAATAAGGAACATTCTTTGTTTTCACACATAAGGGTTATCATTTAATATGGTATCACCTTGTAGCTCAAAAAACAAGCATTATTCCTTAGTGGGTACAATTAGCAATTTTTACTCTTAGTAATTTAGTTATGGTTGTTTTTAACCTTTCCCATTCAAACGTTTTACTTTCTTGTTTGCATGCTATGGTTGGCTATTTCCATTTCTCCATTTCACTTTCTTGTTGTTTTTAATCATGTAGTGTATGTGTCTGGCAGATCATTCATGGTACACAGAACGTTTCCTATTTGCATATTATGCTTGGCTATTTTTGTTTCTCCATTATCTACTCTTTGTGCACTCTTGCTCTTTGCGGCATTCTGGGGTAGTGCATTCTAGGGGAGAGGGTTTTGAGTCACAAATTAAAATGGTTGTAACTTATTTGGAACTACTTGTAATCTCTATTATGACCCGAATTTTTAATTCCATGTCCACTCTTGTACTTCTACTAGCATTGATTCTACTGTAATATGGTCCATAAACAAAAAAATAATCGTGTCGTAAGAATTTTCCATGGGATTTTTGAGGCCCCAACTTGAAACTAATATAATTTCTATGACACTTCTTTGAATAACTATTATGACCCCAATTATGAAATGGCACAACCACTCTACTTTTAATGAACTACGCTAGTTGCAATCAAGTGAATAAACTGAGAGAGAAAAATGTGACGATAAATAAACAATTTTCCTTTAATTCAAGAAAGAGTTTTGATACCACTTGCAATGAATACTAGCACATAAAAGTAAAACCTTTAAGCCTAAAAATAATAAAATGTAGCCACACAAGAATAAACACCAAGATTGTAGAGAAACCCGTTAAGATAGAATAACACCAGGGTAAATCCATGAAGATAAGTAACACATTTTAGTGAAATATGGTGATGAAAATTTGACATTTTATATAATTTTTAAATTGAATTCCTCAAAACTCATAAACGAGTGTGAATTTCAACATACAATGAAAAAATTGTTTGTTGGGAATTATGTTATCTTTCTAATGATATTTTCTTTTAAATTTAATGTCATTTAGTGTGTCAAATTCACATTTAATTAAATTCTTTTCTTTTTGAACTTCTAGAAAAGTTAACAAGTGACTTTTGTTCCCTTCAATTAATTCAATGTTCAATATATAATAAAACACACACACACACACACACAACCATGATATACATAGAACATAGTAGATCCCACTTATTTTTTAAATTTTTTGGGGGGAAATTTTATTTTTTAAGTTTTTTTTAATCTAGCCAATCAATATTTGAATCACATTTTATACACCTTTGTGTTCCCATCAACGTTTTTCCTATGGGTCTAATCATTACCTATCAACTACCTAATGGGAATTTTTCCATTATTATGGTAACATCACCTTAATTATCCCCCCTTAGGTACCTTCATAGTTGTCTAATATTACTTTAATTATCCTCCTTAGGTACATGAAATTTTTTTGTGTGGTTTGAATAGGAAAACAACACTGGTAAGTAATAAAAAATTAGTTTCAAAACCTAAGTTCCATTGTTTTATTTCAAAATAACCACCAACTAATTTGTTATAATGTTGATCATTATCCATGAGGATATATTACTCGATATGTCAATGACTCCTGATGAAAGAATTAACTTGAAAACCATAAGCAGTGTGAAGGTTTTGAAAATCCTAACCAAATAGAAAATCATCATGAAATATGAAGGCCATGACTAACAATGCTCAATTCTAAACAAATGTGGGATCCACTAAGGATCAGTTGGGGAAGTTTGTTTGTTTAAATTGTAACATTTAGGTGTTGGGTTCCATTGAAATTAATGGGATGAGACCTACTTTCTATAACTGCTACATAACCTTTTTCTTTCATTTATTTCATTAATAAAATTAAAACCCCATGTTTCTTAGTTCTTCTTTCATTTATTTCATTAATAAAATTAAAACCCCATGTTTCTTAGTTCTTAAACCAATTTTCTATTATAATATTTTCAGGAAGTTAATGTTAACAGTAATGGGAGCTCACCATGGCGATATGATTTTGTCATGGATTTTATGATTTATATTTAGCAAGAAATATGGTATGCTTTCACTTTCACTATAGGTTTTATAATTTATATTTAACAAGAAACAAACTTCATTGTTTTTTATGTTATTATTAATTGATGTTATGCATCACCTATTAAATTGTGGTTATTTCAACGTGAGCTTATGAGATTGACAAACTACAATTTTTTTTTCCTTTCTTTCTTTATAAAGATAAATTGTATATCTAATCTTAAAAATAGTATCTCCAAAATGCCAATTAAAAAAGGCTGAAAATACTTAAATACAAGTTGAACATGTGGGAGAATTAGTTACCCAACTACAACCTTTTAAACATCTCTAAATTAAAAAATTTAATCAAATATATGTTTAATTTAAATAAAATAAAATAAAATAACTTACATTTGAAAATTTGAAAATATCTGCTTTAGAAATTTCTCAGAAATTAATATATTTGTAAACCATTAATATTGTTCATGAGAATTCCTTTGACAAGAAAATATTGGATATTCTGTGACACTATTTAGATTTAATAAAAATAATAGTGAAGTGTGACAATTTTGTATCCAAAAAAAAATAATAATGTTTTTTATTAGCCTCCTTCATAAGATGTGTAGCTAATTGATTTGAGATTAGCTACAAAAGAGTGGAGATTAGGGAATTTGGAAGTAATGAAGGAATAAACACAAAATTTCTAGTGTTTATGTTAAAATTAGGCTACAACCGTAGAAATATAACAAAGATTATACATGAAGTAATAAACTAAAATTTTTCAAAGATTATACATGAAGTAATAAACTCATAATTTTCTAAAGGTTATAACTAACATGGAACAATACAAATACAAGAGTTTTTCATCGATTGAAATATTCATACTAACAATAGTAACCACACCATTCCAAATTCTTCTATGTCATTGTAGTCGTTACTTCCAATGCAATACCAGGCCAAACTAATACTGAAATCAGAGCTTGTATTTCTACCGTTTCTACGTGCTCTATTTAAATAAGAGTCTAAATGAAGGTAGGGAGACATCCATACAAATTACAGTACCACAGTAAGGTGAGGATTCCGAACAATGGAGAGATCATGTTCCATGAATGTTATGATTCCATACCTTTCAGACATATCCAGTTTCTTTAAGACTATGGGAAGCCTCCTGACATAATCTTAAAGAATTGCAGGAAAGGGTTTTGAGTCGCAGCTTAAAATAGTTGTAACTTCTATGGAACTACTTGTAATCTCTATTATGACTCTAATTTTGAATTCCATAACCACTCTTGTACTTCTACTAGCATCGACTTTCATATATGCACGCTTCCGTAAATGCACATTTATGGAATTTGGATTCCGTATATGTGCATATATATAAGCACGCATATACGAAAGTCGACTTCCATAAATATGTATTTATGAACGACAAGTTTCATGTATGCACATTTAGAAAAGTTGACCACTTCTGTATATGTGCATTTCCAGATGATATCTTCCGTAAATGTGCATATATGAAATATGTCATTTGTAAATGCACATTTATGGAAGTATTCTTTTGTATATGTGTGCTTATGTATATACACATATATCGAATATAACTTCCATAAATGTGCATTTACGGAAGAATGCATATATGGAAGTTTCCTTCCGTAAATGTGCATATATGAAATTTATCGTCTGTATATAGAAGGGAGGGAGGGAAAGGGGGGCAGAGGGGGAGGGAAGTCGACTTCCATAAATGTGCATTTACAGATGACAGATTATGTATATGTGCATTTTTGGAAGGAGGATTCCATATATGCATGCTTTCGTAAATGCACATTTATGGAATTTGGATTCGGTATATGTGCATATATAGAAGCGTGCATATGCGGAAGTGGACTTCTAGAAGTGTGCATTTACTAATGACAGTTTTCGTATATGCACATTTATAGAAGCTGGTTGCTTTCATATATGCTCATCTATAGACGCCAACTTCTGTGTATGCACATTTACGGAAGCCAACTTTCGTATATGCGTGCTTCTGTAAATGTGCATTTATGCAAGTTGGATTTTGTATATGCGTATATGTGTGCTTCTATATATGCACATATACGAAATCCAAATTCCATAAATGCTCATTTACAAAAGAACACATATATGGAATTTGACTTCTGTAAATGCGCATATACAGAAACTGTCGTCCGTAAATGCGCATATACGGAAGCGACCTTCTTTCATAAATGTGCATATACAAAACATGTGCATATATGTGCATATACAAAATATTCTATATATGCACATATCCATGAATATACGATCATATACGAAAGACGCATTCCGCAAATGTGCATATACGCGCACATATGGAAGCATGCATTTATGAAACCACGCATTTATGGAAAGCACATATATAGAAGTATGAAAGAACACATATATGGATGCCGACTTCCATAAATGTGGATATACGGATGACACATATATGGAAGATGGCCACTTCCATAATGGTGTCTTCCATATATCTGTGCTTCCATAAATGCACATTTATGGAAGTGGTCATATTATATGCGCATATACGAAGCGTGCATATATAGAGGCCGAATTCAATAAATGTGCATTTACAGACGATAACTTTTGTATATGCGCATATATGGAAACACACATATACGGATGATGCATTTATGGAAGGTGGATTACTTATATGTGTCATCCATATATGCACCTTCTATATATGCGCATATATAGATGACGCATATACAGAAGTTTTCCACTTCCACAAATACACATATATGTGTTTTCCATAAATGAGCGCTTTCGTACACGCACTTTCCATAAATGTGCATTTGTTGAAGGCGCCTTTTGTATTTACACACTTCTATAAATACGCATATACGGAAGTCACCTTATACAAAAGCACGTACATATATGTGTGCTTCTGTAGATGCAGGCTTCCATATATGCGCATTTACGGAAGGTGGATTCTGCATATGCGTGCTTCTGTAAATGCGCATATATAGAAGTCGTTGTTAGTAAATGGGAATTTATGGAAAGTGGCTTCCATATATGCTCTCTTTTGTAAATGGCAATTTATGGAAGTTGGATTCCGTAAATATGCATATATGGAAGCACGCATATATGGAAGTTGACTACAATAAATGTGCATTTACAGAAGGCATCTTCTATATATACAATCTTATACGAGCATATACAAAATATGCCTTCTGCAAATGCAGATATACACACATATACGAAAGAGAACATTTATGGAAGTGTGCATTTATTGAAAATACATATATAGAAGTACGAAATCACGCATATTTACGGACGATGGCTTCTGTAAATTCACATATACGGACAAAGAATATAGGGATTCTAGCCACTTCCATAATTTCATCTTTCGTATATACATTCTTCCATATATGCACATTTATGGAAGTGGTCAGCATATATGAGCATATACAGAAGCATGCATATACCAAGGTTGACTTCCATACATGTGTATTTATGGACGACAACTTTTGTATATGCACATATATGGAAGCACACATATACGGAAAACACATTTACATAAGGTGGCTTCCGTATATGTGTCATCCTTATATACACCTTTTGTATATGCACATATATAGAAGATGCATATACAGAAGCTGGCCACTTTTGCAAATGCACATATACACATTTTCCATAAATGAGGGCTTTCGTATACGCCCTTTCCATAAATGTGCATTTGTGGAAGGAGTTTTTCATATGTACGAGCTTCTGTAAATATGCATATATGGAAGCCGCTATATACGAAATCCACCTTATAATAAAACGTATACATATATGTGTGCTTGTGTATATGCATATTTACAGAAAGGGGCTTTTGCATCTATGCGCTTTTGTAAATGCGCATATACGAAAGTCTTCGTTAGTAAATGCACATTTATGGAAAGTGGATTTCTTATATGTGCACTTATATAAATGGGCATTTATGAAAGTTGGAGTCCAAAAATACTCATATACAGAAGCACGCATATATGGAAGTCAACTACAATAAATGTGCATTTGCAGAAGGCATATTTCGTATATGCATGCTTCCGTAAATGCACATTTATGGAAGTTGGATTCTCTATATGCACAGATACGTGCATATACGAGCATGTATGAAAGACGCCTTATGCAAATGCACATATACACCCATATACGAAAGTGCACATTTATGAAAGCATGCATTTATGGAAAGCACATATATAAAAGTACAGAAGCACACATATATGGAAGACGACTTCCATAAATGCACATATACAGAAGATGCATATACGGAAGTTGGCCACTTCCATAATGGTGTCTTACATATATGTGTTCTTCCATAAATGCACATTTATGGAAGTAGTCAACGTATATGTGCATATGTCGAAGCATTCTTATAAGGGGGCTGACTTCCATAAATGTGCATTTACGGATGACAACTTCTATATATGCACATATATGGAAGCACTCATATATGGAAGACACATTTACAGAAGGTGTCTTTCATATATGCGTCGTCTATATATGCACCTTTTGTATATGCACGCTTTCGTATATGTGCATATATGGACGACACATTTACGAAAGTTGGTCACTTTCACAAATGCACATATACACATATTCCATAAATGAGTTCTTCCGTATATGTGATTTCCATAAATGTGCATTTGTGGAAGGCGTCTTTCGTATGTACATGCTTATGTAAAAACGAATATACAAAAGTTGCCTTATACGGAAGCACATACATGTATCCATGCTTCCTGTTATCACAAGGAATCATCCTCATACTATAATGAGGATAAGCCCAGTACCCATCAGTTTATACAGTAAATTTAAATGATTTTTAAGGGGGTCAAATGGATAAGACTTGAGATAATAATGTTAATATTTGAATCACATTTTATACACCTTTGTGTTCCCATCAACGTTTTTCCTGTTTATTACATTAAAAATAATAATAATAATAATAATAATAATAATTAATGGGAGATATCCGTGGGGATCACACACATTTTTAATATTTTTTTAGTTGTGTAGTTTTTATGCTACTATTTTTTCTCTGAGCTCCTTTGGAACTATGTGAAAAAAATTAAATATAAGTTTTAAAAGAAGATAAATGAAAAATATAATATGAAATCAAAATTGTGAAAATGATATGCCATTGGATAGAGGATCCAGTAAAAAATCCACTAACATCAACTCCACCACCTAAGATGAAAGATTTGAAGTTTCACCCATTGGAATTTGCAGGTTCGAAAAATCCTAGAGCAAGGGTGGTAGATTTCTAGATTTTAAACTCTCAATCAATCAATTTCACTCAATAGAGGGCTTAACGAGAATTTTCAAAATACCTCAATCGAGGTCCTTCTAGGTTAATTAAAGTATCATGATTGACCTAAAGGTCTTCACGACTAATTAAAAAGGGACCTCTATCAATCTCCATAGCTCAATCGAGGGTTTTCTTAACACCTCAATCAAGATCTATAGCTCTATCAAGGGTTTACTTAACCCTATGCAATACCTTGATGAAGGATTTTTCAACAAATATTGATTGAGGGATTATTTAAGTGCTCGATCGAGGTATTAATAACTAAGAGAGCTTAAAATTATGTCAATCAAGGATATGAAAAATATATTTTTCATGCTCTTCCTTGCCAAAAAGTGTTATCCAACTTCATGGATTCACCCACCATCAACTAATTTTTATGAATGGAATGACTCTACAAGCCATGCTTATTACAATACAATATATAACATATCTAGTGCAATGATACTTGTGTGAATAGATACTCTCTCATGAGTATTCCTATGTACCTATCCCCACTACCAAGCTACATTTATTACCCACCAACTACTTTGTGGGCCTAATCATTAACTATCAACTACCTACTAGGAATTTTTCCATTATTATGGTAACATCACATTAATTATCCCCCCTTAGGTACCTCCATAGTTGTCTAATATTACTCTAATTATCCTCCCTAGTTACATGACATTTTTTTGTGTGGTTTGAATAGGAAAACAACACTGTTAAGTAATTAAAAATTGGTTTCAAAACCTGAGTTCCAGTATTTTATTTCAAAACAACCACCAACTAATTTGTTATAATGTTATTCTTTATCCATGAGGTTATATTACTCGATATGTTAATTACTCTTGATGAAAGCATTAACTCGAAAACCATAAGCAATGTGAAGGTTTCGAAAACACTAACAAATATAAAATCATCATGAAATGTGAAGGTTGTGACCAACATTGCTCAATTCTAAACAATTGTGGGATCCACTAATTTATATTTAGCAAGAAAAAAACTTCATTTTTTTATGTTATTATTAATTGATATTATGCATCAGCTATTAAATTGTGGCTTTTTCAACAAGAGCTTATGAGATTGACAAACTACACCTTTTTTTTCTTTTCTTTCTTTAAAAAGATAAATTGTATATCTAATCTTAAAAATAATATCTCCAAAATACCAATTAAAAAGAGTTAAAAATACTAATTTTATATTTAATCTTAAAAATAGTATCTCTAAAATGTTAATTAAAAAAGGTTGAAAATACTTAAATACAAGTTGAACATATTAGAGAATTAGTTACCCAACAACAACCTTTTAAACATCTCTAACTTAAAAAATTTAATCAAATATATGTTTAATTTAAATAAAATAACTTAAATTTCAAACTTTGAAAATAACTGTTTTAGAAATTTCTCAGAGATTATTATATTTCTAAACAATTAATATTGTTCATGACAATTCCGTTATCAAGAAAATATTGGATCTTCGGTGACACTATTTAGATTTAATAAAAATAATAGTGAAGTGGGACAATTTTGTATCCAAAAAAAATTAATATTTTTTTTTATCAGTGTCCTTCATAAGATGTGTAGCTAATTGATTTTTGTCTTGTCATTGGCCACTTCATAATGAATGGACAAACTCTATGTTATGATGCAGGCGAACCCTTGAAAATACAAAAGAGTGGAGGTTAGGGAATTTGGAAGTAATGAAGGAATAAACTCAACATTTCTAGTGTTCCGGTTAGAATATGGCTACAACAGTAGAAATATAACAAAGATTATACATGAAGTAATAAATTCAACATTTTCAAAGATTATACATGAAGTAATAAACTCAAAATTTTAAGTTAGAACAATACAAATACAAGAGTTTTTCATCGATTAAAATATTCATACTAACAATAGTAACCACACCATTCCTAATTCCTCTATGTCATTGTAGTCGTTACTTCCAATGCAATACCAGGTCAGACTAATACTAAAATTATAGATTTAATTTCTACCGTTTCTACGCGCTCTGTTTAAATCGGAGTCTAAATGAAGGCAGGTAGACATCCATACAATTTACAGTACCACTGTAAGGCGACGAGTCTGAACAATGGAAAGATCATGTGCCCTGCACGTTGTGATTCCATACCTTTCAGATATATCCAATTTCTCCCCATTCATCTTGGCGGGAAGTGTCCAGTCATTCCCATTTCTCCCAATTCTATAACAAGCAATCCCAACTCCTCTCTCGGGAATCCTCTCCTGCCTACTCCAAACAGAATCCACTCACAATTACGAACCTTTTCATCGAGGGAGCAGCTTTTCATGAATCTCTCAGGCACGAACCTTTCGACATCCTCCCATGACGTTGGGTTCCTTCCGATTTCCCATAGATTCACCAAATAGGCACGAACCTTTCGACATCCTCCCATGACGTTGGGTTCCTTCCGATTTCCCATAGATTCACCAAAAGGTGAGTGTTTTTGGGAATTTGAGAAACTCCCAACACTCTTGCCATTGCCACTGCCACGACTGTGATTCGAACTGTCACTCAAAAGCGATTTTATGAGCTTGTTCAAAAACTCCATGTCTCATTGCATCTTTCTTTCCAATGAAGTGCTAGTTTAAATTTGAAATTTGAAATTCTTTCCAATGAAGCCCTAGTTTAAATTTGAAATTTTTAATTCTTTCCCATGAAGCCCGCACTAGTTTAAATTTCAAATTTTCAATTGCAGCACAGTGGTGGTTGTTGGAAGTTTATGAGAGATCTTAACATCTCAGTCCCGCCATTAATCCCTGAACAACTTGACTCTTAAGAGATCTGGTCGTTGGCATCGATAGGCTGCTAGATGGAGGATGTATGCACTGACAGATGCATTGGTTGCACCATGCAACAACCCACTGCATGGTCATCACAGACCCCATATCTGTTAGGTAGTGGAAGCAAAACATAGCATATAACAAAGCATAAAATAAGCAAGATCAAACACGTATTAAACCAAGTACATCATTCATACACTTGACACTGTGATTTATGTGGAAACCCAATGAGGGAAAAAAAAATAAGCAAGATCAAACACGTATTAAACCAAGTACATCATTCATACACTTGACACTGTGATTTATGTGGAAACCCAATGAGGGAAAAAAACACCGGCAATGATTATTCGTATTCTTATTATTCAAGGGATAATTACAATAGGCTTCATAGGCATACAATCATCCTCTCCTCACACACACTCTAGCTTGCACTCACACTCTTCACACATTGCACTACACTACTATGGATATGCTCGTATATATGGTATCTCTCAAACAGTTAGACTAGCTTATTATAATTAGATCCACCAGGTACACAATATGTTCACAAAAGAGTGCATGCATGCACATTCTTAATATAGCTTCATGCATGTGCATGTGACCGCATGGAAAATTTGTTGGCATGTTTCTAACAATCTCCACCTTGACAACAATTTACCTGATATATCATGCCCTTAATTAATTCATCACCTTTTCTGCAAGACTTCTCTAACAATACCGTTATGTGAACATGCTTGCACGATTCACTCTAGTATGCACCATTATGTCTCCATCAGTAACATGTATAATAAATCGATGCACATGTCCAAATCTCATGAATCATAACCATAGACCAAATCATTGCAACCACTATAGGTGATACTTGTGCTTCTA
>CBVK0100262121.1:0-16255 GCA_900067695.1 Picea abies
CTTTCTACAGACCCACCTTTCTAAACTGGACACACTGCTCCACCTCGAACTTTGCATTCAAACAACTTTGTCCAAATCCGGCCAAACCGGACAAGTAAGCCTTCACCGCGTACCTCCAGGACCATTTACGATGGAGTTCACCAAGCCTTTTATAGGCTTCATTACATGCAATCCATGGACACAATACCATGGGATACCCAAAACATATGGACCTGAAAAACCACCTTTTTTTACCTAAAAACATATTTAACTCATTAAATCTTTCACCGAGTCATGGTTAACCCAACATACATGCCCCCCCACATATTCAATCTACCTAAATCTATGTCTATATTTTTCATAGGTGACATGATAAACTAGGGGTACGCATGCCTATCCAAGTCTTACAGACATATGCCCATTTACATGCAATCAATAATTTCTACAACTCCAAAGTAAAACCATTTTTTTTTAATTTCACTGTGACTCAACCATCACTGCCTTGCACCTTCTACGAGAACACAAGTGGAGAGACACAACAGACAAACAAAACTTCATCAACCATACATGTAGCTGAATTTTCTTCTTTTGTGGAGTCCTCTTTGGATGCGTGTTGTCTTTTCCAACAATCCTTCTTGAGATGCCCAGATTTTCTACAAAACCAACATTTTTCCCTACCCTTACTGTATTTTGACTTAGACCTGGTTGTAGCTTTCTGATCTTTCTCTCCTTCTGTAGATCGACCTATGACCACCATTGCTTCTGTTGTTGAGGTTTATTTACTAGATGTTTCCTTTATCTCCTCAGACAACAAAGCTCCCACAATAATGTCATAATCAATGGCATATGTTGTGTTAAACCACACAGTTGTGACAAGATGATCCTAAGACTCAGGAAACAAACACAGTGGTGTAACTGCCTTGTCCTCATCTTCAAACTTTACTTCTAGATTAGTTAATTGACAAATCAGAGTATTGAATACATTCAAGCAATCAATAATTTTCGTACCTTCTTTCATCCATAAGTTGTACAACTGCCTCTTCAATAAGATTATGTTTGACAATCTCTTTTTCATATACAAACTCTCCAATTTGGTCCACAAACCTGTTGTTGTCGTCTCTTCAATGATGTTAAACAACACCTCATATGCCAGAAACAAATGAATAGTACTGAGGGCTCTTGCATCCATATCCTCCCATTCCTCATCTGTCATGCTTGTCAGTTTCTTTGACTTTCCATCCAACACCTTTTGCAATCCTTGTTGCACAAGAAGATCTCGCATCTTAAGCTTCCATAGCACAAAGATATTCTTACAGCTGAATTTCTCCACCTCAAATTTAGAACTCTGCATTTTCTCCATTAGCACAAAAAGATTATTGCGCTCACAGGAGACCTGCACACAATTCGTCTTGGCTCACCTGTGGCACCTAAGCGACCAGATTCTCTTCTCCTTTGCTCTCTCCTACTTCAACTCTAAGCTCTGATACCACTTATTAGGCAGCGGAAGCAAAACATAGCATATAACCGAGCATAAATAATCAAGACCAAACACATATTAAACCAAGTACATCAATCATACACTTGACACAGTGATTCATGTGGAAACCCAATGAGGTAAAAAACCACGGGAAATTATTATCGATATTATTATTATTCAAGGGAGAATTACAATAACCTTCATGGCATACAATCATCCTCTCCTCACACACACACTAGCTTGTACTCACACTCTTCACACATTACACTACACTACTATGGGTATGCTTGTACATATAGCATCTCTCAAACAGTTAGACTAACTAATTATTATTAGATTCACCAATTACACAATATGTTCACAAAAGAGTGCATGCATACACATTCTTAATATAGTTGCATGCATGTGCATGTGACCACATGAGAAATTCGTTGGCATGTTTCCAAAAATACTATTCATAGTTTGATTGGTGTACAATGAAGAAGGTGGAAGACAACTTAAATGAAAATGGAAATGGAGGTTATTGAACTAAGCGTGGACATCGACATTGGCGATGGGATGGTCATGCTCCATGGAAGCATGGATGGGAAGCCTCCTGACAGAGTCTTAAAGACTCTCCAGCAGGTTGGATATTTCTCTCTTAAAGACTCTACAACAAGTTGGATATTGCTCTCCCTGCACTTACCCTCACTGACAACGTACTTGAGGAAAATTGGATGCCTAAAAATTTGAATAAGATTATTATATTAGGCAATAGTTTAAAGAGTTACGTCTTGGATAAAAAAAAAATTGCATATCACCGTTGCACTAAAAAAATTCCAAGCCATTCTCGACGATGATCATATGCTTCATGAAATGTTGCTACCACTTCTACAAACAGATATTTCAATTAAGCCATTGTATAGGATATCCTTTCATGATTTAAGTTGGAATTTCTTTGAGTAGGATGGCTCCTCACACAGTTTCCAAAGGCAGGACCCAAAAATGTTCACACCCAATAACCAAACAAGCTATAGAAGGGTCTAGCATATAATATGTCCTTTATTTTAAACAAAGACCTCAAAGACCTCTATCATGAATATTTTTCTCTACAAGCAATTTGTTGTTGGTTTTAGATTATAAATTTGTCATTTTTATTTTTATTTTTGGTTTTAGAGTAGTAAATGTCAATTTTATTTTGAGAATTATTTTTTACCAAAAAAATTATGTTCTAATTTTAATAGAAATAAAATTCAATTCCAAATGAAACAAATATGAAAGATTAGTAATATTACAATGCATTTTTTGGGGGATTTTTCATCCTAATATATGTTTATAAAAGATTAGTAGTATTACAATTCACTTTTTAAAGGGTTTTTGTCATCCTTAATGTATGTTTATAGGAGTTGATCATATCTAAAAGAAAAAGTTGGTTATTAAAAAATATTTGAAAATTATGAAAATAAGTATAAAAAAATTTTGAATTTAAATATAATATTTTAATATTAGTTAAAATAATTTAAATAAATCAATTATTTTTTTATATTATTAGTTTTAGTATTATTGATTATTAAAAAATATTTGAAAATTAATTTTTTTATTCAAATTAAATATAAAATTTTACAATGTTTGATATTAACTTTCTAGTTTTTTTATATTATTAAATTTTCTATTTTATATAAAATTTTAAATATTTTATTTTTAATAAAATTAAAGAAAATAAAAATATTTTTTTATATGTTTAAAATTTTATTTTTAATAAAATTAAAAAAATAAAAACATTTTTTTATATAATTTTAAATAAAATATTTGATATTTATTTTTTAATTTTTACTATATTATTTATTTTTCTATTTTATATTAAATTTTAAATATTTTATTTTTAATAAAATTAAAATAATAATAATAATTTTTTATATAATTTAATGAAATCTCAATATAATATTAATCTTATTTATTGAATAAACATTAACAAAAATTATATAATTATTATAAATATAGAAGAACTTAACAATGACATAGAAACAAGCTTACTCCCACTTCTCCTTGATATTTTGAAGGCTCTCAAAATTTGCTAATTAAAAACGAATAACTTAGCTCAAGAACAATGGGCATCTTTATAACTTAACTCAAACATCTTTATAAAGCCGACCACATCTTTTTGATTATATAAGGATTTCAAAACGATGAATGTAGGCGTTGCAAGTTCACTGCCAAGAGGTGATTTCGAAAGATGTAAATGATTTGAGGTATCTTTATTTTTTAAGTTGTATTTTTTTATTTTAATTTCAGAAATTATTAAATTATTGAAACAAATTAAAATATATATATTTTTTCAAATGTTGTATATAAATTACATTTTTATATATCATATATAACAAAACTCAAACTCACCATAATAAATGAAAAAGACCAAATTCTAACTCTCAATCATTAAATGCAAATACTAAAATTTACAATGGCTTTAAACTATTCAGAAACTTAATAGAAGATTTTAGAAACACCAAAGAGTGCTTATGCCTTTCACTCGCTACATCATAGAGTGTTGTATCTCGCATTGTTGTTAACTAATATTTTGGATTATAGGGCTAGGATGCTTGAATATTATAGGATGGGTTTAGATAAAAACCAAGGGAAAAAACTACAAAATTCAAAAAAAGATCTCATGACATTGTTTATTGACCGCATAACTGATTTACACCATCTTATGACAAATAAATGAATTTTCATGTTTTGGTGCACATACCAACCTATAGTAATGCATTTGATGGATAGGTGGTTTATGGTTTTTGACAAACCTTATCTCCTTAGAAAATAATGGATAGAGAGATGCCATTTTATCTCCTTAGAAAATTATGTGTCAAATTTATTTTAGGTCACTATGTCAACTACTTTGACATTGGTGAATTCCAAGGGGTGGGTCGTGGATCCATGCAAGATCGAGAAAATTCTAGGTGTGACCCATTGAGAGGGCCTCACCCTCCTAAGAAAAGGCATGAACTCCTTGCCAAATATCTCTCCATTTCAAATAACATTTTTGATGCCCAAATCTTGATTTACAGCTTGACTCGTAACTTACTACATCATAGCACATTCATTGTTTTATCGTGCCAGGATGGATATT
Organism: Picea abies; assembly: GCA_900067695.1. Taxonomy (NCBI): domain Eukaryota; kingdom Viridiplantae; phylum Streptophyta; class Pinopsida; order Pinales; family Pinaceae; genus Picea; species Picea abies. Next base: position 4,560 of record CBVK0100262121.1, read on the forward strand.
TAGGTGATGGTGGGGGAGGGGGGGGGGATTGGGCCTTAGGGCCATGCAGTAAAGGGGGAGGGGGGGGGGATTGGGCCTTAGGGCCATGCAGTAAAGTCTATCCATGAGAGGAAACATGGGTAGAATATTTATTTGGCAATAAGGTCTCTTATTTTAGATGGAATTGTAGTTGACACCCATTTAAATCATTATAGTTAAATAACACACAACATGTGGGAGTAATAATGCCAATCGTTTTGCACAACATGTTTAATTTGTTTAATCATAATATGCTAGATTCATACCTTATTTTTTCACTTTTTGTTTCAAGGATCCATTTGGAATTCTTTTACGTCTACCTCATCCTCCTCATCCACCCCGTCCATATTTTGGTCTTCAATCCTCTTCCAATATGGTCGTCGACATTGAATTTCCTACCAATATCACCTAGGTATTCAACAAGTTCAATTTGTCTCTTTCCATGTTCACTTTCGTTACTGTGGTGAGTTTATGCCTCTAACTAGTTCAAAACATGTTGTTTTCATCCACTGATAGGATTCCATCATCGGTCAACCGCAGCATGCATTCAAAGGCCATTGATTGTCCCTTCTAGTCCCATAATACCTACATGTATTGTTTCCTCTTATGTGATAGCTCCTACTAGTGTTCATCTATTGTTGTATCATCTATCACCATAGTATCTACTATTATTGTATTAACCATTTTCACATCAGTTATTGTCACATCTATTTTTTCGTCATGGAGCAAAAGCTTGAAACCACAACTCCACCTCCTAGTAAGGAAGGACAATCTCCAATGCCCCCTCATATTTTCTCAATTAAATTTCCATGTTCTTGAATTTATTTTCATGAAAATATGGAATTCATCTTAGGTGTTAGAATATTTCGTTGATTGATTACTTTTAACTTTTTCAAGGAGGAATTATAGAGAGGCTTGGGTTCAAGAGGAGGACATTGCTTGCAAGACTTGTTGTACAAATGTGATGAGTTTTTGTTATATTGAAATGTAATTTTATTTTGTAATTTTGTTGATATTTGAAATTATGGAAAGTAACCTAGATAATTGTTGTCTCATTCCCAAGCTCCAGAAATGCATAACACTCCCCAACGTCAACAACCTTGAGGTTCATCAAGCAAAAAGAGGTGGAAGATCAATTTTGGAGACGCCCTTAGCAATAGAAAGGGTTGCAATGGACAATGACTACCTGCATTTGTCATTTCCACCACATGGATTTTGTACTTTGGGCCCTAGATTCCATTTTGTACTTTGGGCATGATTTGTCATTATGTACTTTCGAACATGAAGACACATTTTCCATTTAAATGTATATTTTGAGCATTTGAATGTGTTATACATTTATCAATTATGATGTGTTATAGATTTTTCAATTAAGTGTTATGATGTTTTCATCAATGGATAATGTACAAAGACATTTGTAAATAAGAAGAAACTAAGAAACCATTTTGCATTGTAATAAGAAGTATAAATAATGTCATACGGTAAAATGTGCTCCATGTTATTCTTATGATGTGTTATAGATTTTTCAATTAAGTGTTATGATGTTTTCATCAATGGATAATGTACAAATACATTTGTAAATAAGAAGAAACTAAAAAACCATATTGCATTGTAATAAGAAGTATAAATAATGCCATACGGTAACATGTGCTCCACGCTATTCTTATTCTTATGGTGCATGGGGAGATTATAAAACACAATATTTTAGTGTAAATAATCTTCATCATTGGTGATCGAATAATGACACCAAACTCTACCACTTAACTATATCACAATATTATAGATAAGTGGGGGAGAGGAATCTACACAAACATATGTTAAGTTGTCCAATTACACCAATGTATTTTTTTCTACCCTTTTACAGTGCATGGGACGACACGGAATCTTAACATGATATTACCACCTTGATTCATCATATATAATTGATCAAAATTACATTTAATATTATCATCATTTATTATATTTATAAATATGTGGTTTACTTATATATTTTAGAACTCTACTTTTACACTTGATGTACTTGATTTCCTTATTGTTAATTCATAATCAAATGTTGTTTTCAAACAAGCATTATTAATGCCAAGGGGGAAAATGTAATGCACACATAATCTTGCACATACATTTATCTGAAAATGATGTTATATCAAGGTACGTTGTTTCATTAGTCCTCATTTATTTTTTAGTCATAATTTTTCTTGTTATCGGTGTTAGCACCGTAAGTGTTGGAAAGACCACGCGCACACACCACAAGTTTTGTATTACATAGTGCCAACATCCAGCGCATGCCAACTAGTTTCTACTACGCCTATGCCAACCATTTTGTAATGCACGGGTTGAATCGTGTGCCGAAAGACTTGTAAGAAATCACACATACATATCCAATCATTATTTGTTGCGGTGATTGTAACCATTTTGTAACCAAGCGATTGGTCATGCATGAGGTTGTTAGTGAGCTGGTAGATTTGTTAGCATTGACATTCTTATGAAGAGATAAAAAGAATGCATACGAACTAGTTTGGGACGATTTTTTGTTATTCATTGTAGTTCTTAGGTTTTTATTGTAATATGAGAGCAAAAGTAGATTAATATCCGAGTTTGTAGTCTCTGGTTCAAGCTTAATGAGCATCTGAGAAGGTTATGAACCTTTATGTATATGAATGATTATTTGTGATTGATGAATGAAAGAAGGAGACTCGAATTGATATTTCCCATCACGAGCCATGTTATGGATGAATGTTTGTTATATGTGTTAGATTAGGCTTTAGTTATGTGAATTATGATGTGAATAAGTAGGAATTAATGCAAAGTTTGGGGTTAAGTGTTTCTCGTTTGTATATTCCTCCATGTAATGCACAAATCTTTGGTCTTTATAATTCTCATAGTGTCTCGGTTGAGACTTTATTCAATTCTTGAATATTGAATATTCCAACACTAATGGGGTATTTTTTGGAAAAGCCTTTCGAACCCTAGGCCTGAAACCACGAGCCAACAATTGGTTTCATTGATGGACCTAATGATTTTTTGCTACATGGTGGAGTAAGGACATGATATGGAAGCCTTCAATAAAAGAGATAGAATAATGGATCTATGAGAAAGAGGACAAATTTGCACAACAAGAAACTAGAAACTTGCAAATAAAACCTTTAATGATGGAAACATAAGTACATATATTAAATTTTCTCTGTTGAGGTTCCTTGTTTGTTGTATGAATGGGAAAAGAGACAGAGATATATTAACTTTGTGTGGAAATCCCAAGAATCGTTGGTTTGGGACCAAGAAGCAATAACACAATTGAGATATTTGGACAATAAGTGGGCGAGAACAATTGATTTTTGGTTTGAACAAGTTAAAGAAGGATACATCAATGAATTTGTGGTGGAATTCAATGAATATTTTAGTAATGAATAAATAAAGTTTGCATCCAACCCTTGAAGAATATTTTTGGATAAGATCCAACTTTGGATCAATATGTTATTCATGGAGAAGGGGCTAATGCACATGGATCATGATCGGATGGCATCCGAGAAGAAGAAGAGTTGAGAGATATGCAAGAAGAGCTAAGCTGAGGAAGAAAGTGAGATGATAAAGAAAAGAAGGAAGAACAAGGGGTGGAGAACAAGTAGAAATAATATCTAAGTTGAATAGAAGACAAGTCACTCCAGAAGGGTGTGCGAAAGAAATGTGTGCCAGATAGGAGTGCAGGAGAAGAGAGGTCATCAAAGAGACATGGCATTGAGAACAAGGTATCAAGAGAGGATATCAAAGGAAATAGTTGTAGAGTTGTGGAGAAAAAGTTCAGATCCCCTTTGCTAATGAGAAATGTAGTTGAATCGAAGGAAGATGAGGAGTAGAGTAGTAGCGACAGTGACATAGAGGATAGTGACTAAGGAACCCTCCCAGAGATTGAGGATATCTTGGTTGTTATAAGGAGGCTTCAACTTAATATAGGAATATCTTTTGGATCCATAAATGAATAATATGAGGTGGTATGGAGTAAACTCCTCTTTGAATCACCCCCCTCGTGCACTTTTAACCAAGAAGAAATAACAGAGGAAGAAAGTCAGAAGTGGTAGAAGGAGAAGATAGAAGTGGAGTCAAAACCAAAGTCGGTGAAACTTCACAAGAAATACTATCAGTACCAATAGTAACGAGTAACAACTAGTCAGGAAGATCGAGTTCCAATTTAATTATGGCCAATCAGATGAGGGATGATTCGACCCTCAATCTTCTTGCATTTCATGAGATGAGAAGAGATGATGTAGAACAACATTAGTTCACCTATGAAGTAATCTGGTCTACAAATCACATCACAAATGAGGCATCTAAGATCACACAATTAGAAACTACCTTTAGAGATAAATCTCTGACATGTTATATGAAGTATAAGGTTACTACACCAGCAGGATGGGAAAGGTCCCTTACAGATATAAAAAGAGATTTACTTAGAAAATTTTAGAAATAAAAGTTGGAGTCATAATGTATAATCGATATTAAGGGGATTAAGCAACAAGTTGGAGACACTATGTGGGGCTATGACCAATGGTTCAAGATTCTGATGGATATATTAACCTTCCATATCCAAGATGTCTAGCATAGAGAGTGGTTCATTGCTAGAATCATCCCACACATTCAGATGGTGAGACGTCTGCAAGTTTGGCGTAGGTGTAATATCAACTTGTGACCCTCACCATGCAATTGTAAGATATGGAAAAGGGGAAGGAAGTGCACAAGAATGTATGGTGTACCATGTGATACACATAGGGTCACCATAAGAATGATTGTCCTGACAGGCACACCGAACCCATTTCCTACTAGGCCATAGATGGAAGGGTGCGATATTTGTAAACAATGGAGCCATGTACCTCCCCATTTCCCAATGTTGTAGAAATTTCAAAAGACTACACACATCCCATACTATGAGTTCTGCAAATCCATGGGACACGATGTGACCAACTTCCAATCGATGCAATTGAGGAAGGAGAATAATGCATATGCATATAGGGTCCAAGACGAGAATAAGGGTGGAAACCATGGAGGATTTGACTATGGAGGATTTGACCATGGAGGCTTCTAATGAGGCCATAGAGGAGGATATGGAAGAGGAAGAGGAACAAGATACAATGGGAGAGGAGGCATACAAATTTCCTGCTTCAACTGTGGTAAAATGGACCACCTATATGGTTCTATACCAAGCCACGTGTCCTACGTTGATATTGCCACAATGTAGACCATGTCATAGAATATTTCCCTAAGTTGTTGGCAAAGTGGGAACAACAAAATTGGCATTGTAACATAGTGATTGTTGATCCATGTGAAGAATAGAAGTTGAGACAAGAAGTTGATGTATGGTTATTAATTCGAGGAGGTATCAACATAGGAACCAACCTAAACACAAGAGAGTGTTAAAAGCAATGTTTAGAGAGAAGGATCAAGAAATTTTCACCAACACTTCCTAAGTTTGATGTTACACAACAAAAATAGCTCTTGCATGATGCACCAAAGGCAATCAAGATACCTACACATGAGGATTTGTGATGCACAACTTAGATACATGTGCATGAGAAGTTGTGATGCATGTTTGAGATACCTCTGCGCAAGGAGTTGTGATGCATGGAATGCGATGAATCATGGCATAGTGCGTACTTAGAGACTAACTCAGAGAATCAGGTAAGTGAATTCTTGTGATGTTGTCTTAAAGTTTTGATTGATCCTCTCATTACCAAGAAATTGACACACACGTTGACAAGATGTGTTGAGGAGGGAGAGAATGAAAGTTATATGTCTTCCTTTCTACCAAAATGGGACATGCTTCATGTCAGCAGGAGGAAGCACACGAGTAGAGATTTCAAAATGACAGGTGAGTTAGATAAATATGATATGGAAGGTATTATGTTGGACTTGGGGTATGATGTGAACATTTTTCCAAAGAAGTCATGGGAATTGATGGGAAAACCAAAGCTGGTGTGGTTCCCCATTCAACTTAGGCTTGCAAATAAGTATAGGATTTATCCCATTGGTAAGTTGGAGAAGGTAGAAGTTAAGATCAATGGGTTCAAGACAAAATAATACTTTGAAGTAATAGAAATAATGGATGTTTTAGTCCCATATCCATATTTCCTTGGAATTAACTGGGAATTTGATAACAATGTTGTACTAGATTTGAAACAAAGGTAGTTGTTGTTTGATATGGATACCCTACGTATGATTTCTCCGCTAGATGTGGACGAGGGTGATAGATGCAATGAACCAATAAATGAGGATGTGAAAAGATCAATCATTGAGAATATATACAATGTCACAGAGTGCAAGGAGGTTTATGTAAATATGACAATCAATGGCAAGCTTAGTTGGAGGAGTATCTACTCATATGACATGAATTCAAAATATGTGATGACATGATCACAAAATAATGTGTATGAAGTGTCGACCAGGAGATGCGCACAGATCACCAAAGCACTTCACTTGGTTAGATTAGAGTTGTGTGACCTACCACGGTTTGATAGAACAAGATCAATAGATGCCTTTATAGCATAAATGTATGGCAATGGTATTGAGAACTAGTGGATTTTGTACATGGATGAAATGGTGAAAGTAACACCTACACGCTAGTGGGTGATGCACTGCACAAAATTACATGATTGGGCATACACTGCACAAACTTACATGATTGGGCATATTACATGATTGGGCATACACTGCACAAACTTACATGATTGGGCATAGGTGGTAGAGTGCATCAGAGTAAGGTTCCAGCCCCAACTGACTTTGAGTTAATAAGAAACTACAAGGGGACCGAGGATCCCTAGGAACACCTTTGGTTTTGTCAAAGGCGTTGGACAACTAAGCAGATTTATCATGTGAAATGGGTCCATAGGTTTTCCCACACTATGGATATGGTGCCCAAAATATAGTACATTGAGGAGGAGACTAGAAGGAAAACCACGGACTAGGGATAAATGAGAAACCAACTATGTGAAACATTCAATTTTACAGCATAGGCCCACATGTAGAGAGATGTGTTATTGAGGATAAATAAGTTTATCTTCAATCAACAACCTAGAGACCCCACACAGAAGGTAGTTTACACCTACCATAAATCAATGGTGAAGTCAAACCAACTAGTGTGCTTCTATAAGGTAAACAATGATGATGCACAGGAAGAGGATCCTCAGAAGTTACAGATCAATGAAATAGATGATGAATGTGCATTTCAGGGGGAGGCTTCTAATAGTACTACGCCAAATTATAAACAACCTATAAAGATGAATAAACACAACATAGTCATAGAGGAAGTTCCTAATATGGTTGTAAATGGTGACTATTAGGACCAAAAAATAGTGACACAAGTGGTGGACTTGTTGAAATAATAGGAATACCTATCTCCAAAGATTTTTTCTGAGATGAAGGGTATTGCATGATGCCTAGGGGAAATGATGATTTAGATGAAACAAGATGCTAAAACGACCAAGAAAAAAAATATACCATAACAAATTAACCCAAACTATAAAGAAAAGATGCACAAGGAATTGAATTACATGATAGACACAGGGATCATCGTCCATATAGAAGAATCAAAATGGATAAACCCGACGGGAGTGCAGGTGAAGAAGATGGGTGAATTAAGGATTTGTGTATATTTGTGGAGATGAAATTTATCTTATGTACATGACCCATTCCTTACCACATTTATGGATGAAGTCTTGGAGAATGTGGGTGGGAGTGAAGCATATTCGTTCACAGATGGATTTTCATGCTACCACCAGGTGTGCATCATGAAGGAAGATATGGATAAGGAAACATTTACAATGGATTGGGGATAATTTTCATACACCACGATGTTGTTTCGTATGAAGAATTCACTTGCAACGTTTTCCAAGATTGTGAAGTCTTGGAGAATGTGGGTGGGAGTGAAGCATATTCGTTCACAGATGGATTTTCATGCTACCACCAGGTGTGCATCATGAAGGAAGATATGGATAAGGAAACATTTACAATGGATTGGGGATAATTTTCATACACCACGATGTTGTTTCGTATGAAGAATTCACTTGCAACGTTTTCCAAGATTGTCGTCACAACATTTAAGGACTCCATGGAAAAAAAAATTGGAATTATACTTATATTATTTAATGGTGTTCAACTTACTCAAAGAGCATATGAAGGTATTACAATTTGTGTTGGACAGATATAGGAAGTTATATATCTCCTTAAATATTAGAAAGTGAGTATTTTGTATGCAATTTGGGAATATATCGGGACATGTCATCTACAAGGAAGGGTTGTTATTGGATCATGGAATGATTGTAGTGATTGTGTATATGTTGTCTCCAATCTCATTCAAAGAGATATGCATAACCTTGGTCCATACAAGGTATTACTAACTATTCATTTGGAACTATGCTAAAGTTTTTTTTCCCTTGGAGAAGCTACTATGCAAGGATGCTAAGTATGTCTGGACATAGGAATGTCGGAAGGCGTTGGATAAGCTTAAGAAGAAACTAGTTATTGCATCGATCCTCATATTTCTAGACTAGACCAATATCTTCCATGTACATGTGGATGTGTCATCAATTGCACTTGGTGCAATGCTTGAGTGGATAGGAGAAGATAATATTGATCATTCATTCTACTTTTCTAGTAGAAAGTTGTGAGATTCTGAAAGAAAATATTCAACCAAGGAGCACGAGGGACTGGTGATGGTTTATGCCTTGCATAATTTCATACACTACTTACACAACACTCCCTTTAAGTTATTCACAAATCATTCATCTCTCAAATAATTGGTAAGTAAGACAGTTTTTGGGGGGATGATATGTTGATGGTTGTTATTCTTTGAGGAGTTCAAGTTTGAAGTGGTGGTCAAACCTGGAAAACATAATGTTGATCCTAATCATCTCTCAAGGAGAGAGTTAGGGGAAGTTGGAGGCAGTCTAAATGATGAGTTTTTTTATGTAACATCCCCGGTTTTAATACCTGCAAATTATAATGTAATTGTATAAATGTCATTAGGCAGTGAGTTGATATGTTTGGAACAAAGAGACTGTATTTATTAACATGGATGAGGGATGACCTATGTATTATGAACATTGAAATGATTAATAAAGATGATAATCATTAGATGTGATATGAGAGGAACGAAAATGATGGGGGGATATGATTCCACAAGAGAGAGGGGTCTAAGGGGTAATTATGCATAGGTATTAATCCAATCCCCATTTCTGAAATTATTATTATTGTTGAGAAAACATTTTATTTGTTATTGGGTGTTCCCAAATCCAATCATTAAATTCATGTAAGAGAGTGAGTGTGAGGAGTCACATCCTATAGTTATTGGGAGAATGGGGATGAAGCATAATCATCTTTAGAAAGAGTGAGAGTCAATCAAGCAAGGGAGAAGAAGGGAAATTCATATGGAGAAGAGGGACAATGTTTACATGCATATTGGGAGAAACAAGAGAGGATAAGAGTGCTAGGAAGAGCACCAACCATGTTGTGCTTGAGAGCATCCATTATTTGGTTGTGTTATGCTGAGAAAGAGGTTGACATGCCTATAAAAATGGGTTTTAAGCCTGTAGTGTGTTTTCCTGTTGAGGAAATGTCTCAAGATCCTTGTGAATTCTATTGTGAGCACTTATGAAGTAGATGAGAGTTATGGGAGTCCCCAGTTGAGATATTCATGGCCAACTGAATACACTAGAATCCCTAATAAATTAATGGTATAGCCTAAGGGACTGTAAATAGTGAAGGGGGTACATTCATTGGGTTATGTAGGTTGTGGGGAAGAGAGCTAGAGGATTGGAACTCTTGTGGAAGTAAAACCTATGTTTTGGGGTTGTTGTGTGTGGAGAGTTTACAACCAAGAGGGTCAAATCTCCTTGTGGACTCATAGCCTCAGCTCAGAAATGGTATGGTATTGAGAGAAAATGAATAGTAGTTCTTATGGATGGGAGGTTCGTATGTCGTACGTAATTAGTTGGTTGATTATTAGTAGATAAGTGTTTCTATTTGTTTTATTATGTTTATTCTATTGTGCAAATAGTTCATATGAACGTTGTGTGTTAAGTGTGTGCTTATCGTATGCATTCACATTTTTAATATATGTTGTTAGATGCATTTGGAATTATGGTATCAGTCAAATGGTTAAACATATGTGTGATTTGTAGCTGGTAAGCTACAAGAAATTATTAAGTAGAAAATATTAATTTTAATGGGTATCCCACTCGTAACAGACCTCATCTGGACTGGGTTACATTACATTATGGTATTAAAGCTTATGGTTTAAACAAAAAAATTTATGTTCTAAGAACCAACATGGATTTGGTAAAATTCGTTGTTACAGATTTCGATTATGATAAATTTTGGGGAGAATCCTTGAAAACCAAAATGAAATATCCAAATTTGTGATAAAATTCAAGTTTTAAATGCCTCAGAGTTGTTGAAGATATGATTTGAGGAAATTTCTGATCACCAATGGATGATGATTGGGGGTCGATAAAATTGGTGAAGTGTTTAGTTCATCCAAGAGAAATGGTCGATCACCAATGAAATGAAAGAGGAGGATGATGTGTCTTACCATGTCAACATCCACGTGTCAGGACAGGTCATCATACACGTGTCATGCCACATCATCCAGATTGCCATGTCAACATCCACATGTCATGCCACATTAGCATCCATGTGTCATGCCACATCATCCAAGAAATGTTTGATGGTCGATCATTGATTATTGGGGTTCAATGAAATTTGTAAACAAGTTGGTTTCCAGGGAAATTCGTTGATGGCCAATTGTCGACGATCGGGGTTCAAAAATATTCCGGGGGGGGGGGGGGGGGGGGAATTGGTTTTCCAAGAGAAATGGACAATGTCCTATGATAATGAATCGGTGAAATCAGTGAGCAAGTTTGGTTTACCAAGAAATTAGTCAATCCTCGATGTAATGTGGGAACATCAATGACACGAATTGCTTCAAATTGACGATCGATGGTGGAGATTCATCCATGGGCCTAGAAAAGGTTTAATGCATCAAATATTTATATTTCTTTCAATTTTTAGATCAAAGGACTAGAAAAAAATACTGTTATAATAGTAAAAAGTCAATTTTCCATGAAATTTTATGATTTTCTAAGGTCATCAACTTGCAGAGTAATTTTGAGGGTCTAAACGACATTTTTAGGTAGTCAAAACTGACATGAATGAGGTGTACCCTTGGTACACAATTTCCCAACATCATAAATAAAAGAACTCAGAGAGGGATTTCCAACGAGCTATTCGAACTGCAAAATAGAGCTTATATGAGAAATGTATCGTTAAGACAATGCAAGGTATATTTTTTCAGCACCAGTTTACTTCCAAAGGTCCTAACTCCTTTCTCTAGAGTCAATTTGGGGAACATGAGTAGTCTATGGAAAGCTTATGGACCATAGAATTCATCCATGGAACCATATTTGGAATATGGGTACATAAAAATGTACAAGAATAGAAAGAAGACACATGTAGCATACAGGGCTAAAAATGTAAAACATTCAAAACTTAAGTAGGTCGTAACTAACAGTATGGAGCTCGATTAAGGGTGAAATTTTGATAGATCATTTAGAAGCAGGGATGATTTTAGGGGCTAAATTTCGTCCGTGGGATAATTTTCTATGGTTTTTCCCAAAAACATATTCGCTATTCTAAAA
>CBVK0100262122.1:0-15967 GCA_900067695.1 Picea abies
AAAAATATCTCCAAACATTTTATAGTTGGCATATGAAGGATTAGTAAGATTCGTTAAGGTTTCTACATTTTAAAATAAATTTCCATCCTTAAAATCATCCATGTTTAGAAGGTAGTCATGAACATACCCAATTAAGCTTCTATCAAAATCCCAAAGTAGTTGGTGTAGGGATGCATGAATAGGGATAAAATGGCTAAGCCAGGAGAAAGTGTAAAGGGGAAAAGTTGTCATTTCCATATTGTTGTAGATTTTGACTGAAGCATCAATTTGATAATCTAAGAGTTGTTGTAAATTCAATGTTGGAATTGTTATCTATTTCACTTAGAAAAGTTTCCTTGTTTCATGATACATTTACCTCTGTAAGTGGAAAAAGTTGGTCTTTGAGATTATTTGCACCAGGGAGAAAGGTGCACAAAAGGGGTAAATTATCAATATTCAATTGACTTAAAATTTATTCTCAATGATCACAATTGAGTAAGAAAGTATTCATTGAAAATATATTGGATAGTAGAATCTAGATATCCACCCAAAATTTATTTTTGATCCAAACAACTCTCAAGGAATCAGAAGGAATGTTACTAATGGACTTGAAGGACACCATTGAGTAGAATGGGAATTTCAAGAAACCATAACTTTTGGCTCATAAACCAAATTGAATCATGAGTATGGTCATTGGAAAGGTATTCCAGAGGAAAACATGATAGAAGGTCTAATTTTTCAAGGGGAGCATCTGGTTTCTCTATAAAGTTGCAAGAAAAAGTGGAATTGGATTCCATAAACCATATAACTACTCAATGTGAAGATTTTTTCAAATAATGTTGAAATTTGGATACAAAGTAGGTGATATAGAGCAGGTAATGAAAGGTTTACAAAGTACTAAGGAAGAGTAGAGAAATATTATTATTCAACTACTATATATTCTAGATGGCTTGCAAAGTAAAATCAATAGAGGTTCTCACATAAAGCATGAATCCAACAGGTGAGGAATATCATCGACATGCATAAGGAGTTAAGGAGGGATCCATATCCTTGAAGGTAGAAATATAGCAAAGGCTACAAAGCTTATTGGAAGAGGAGGAAAAAGGCTATCATGAGATGAGGTGTGAATCATGAAGTGGATGAGCCATCACTATGTGCAAGCATAGGAATGCGGGAAGAAGGAATTGTTAGAAATGATCTAGCAACTTTGATCTAAAGTACTCAGAACAAGAAAGTTTCTTGTATTATCAGAGTGTGCAGTGGAAGCAAGGTATATGTGAAAATAAAGGAGTGTAGCATTCCATTGGGAGAAAAGTGGTATTGAGTGGTCGATCAGTGATTCATAGTGAATCAGTAAATGTAATTAACAGAGGTATTTAAAATTGAGCAATTGGAAAAGATGGCATAAAATAAACATTTAGAAAGTTGAAATGCCAATCAATTATAATGGTATTTCAAGACCGGTTTGGTCAAGGAAATGGGGAGTAGTTAATTAGATTGCAATGTTAATATTCAATTGGAGTAGTGCGTGTTACAACATAATGAATATTGATCATTTTAGCCAAAATATGTTGGGACGGGATTCTTTGCATAAAGGAAGCAGTTGTGATATGGAAGAATTATTGGATCTAGTGGTTGGAAATGTAGAATGACCAAGTGAGGCTTGGATAGAAGATTCAAAATAGGGACCGATGATGCACAATTGAGTAGAATGGAAATGCATAGGATAGAGAGGTTCTATAGGAATTCAAGGACATCCATCTACAGTAACAAAAAATAAATAAACAAATAAACCTAAAATAAATATGCACTGGAGTGCATGATAGAATTGATGCATGATGCCCCAGATGGGGTGACACTCAGACCAGCCCTGCCACTTGGCTCAGCATTAAGCCATAGCTTAAATTTTGTAGGCCACTCCCCATCCCTTCCACGGTAAAGATGGTAGAAAGCCATTACAACATCTCTACGGAGGTAGGACTTCTCCCTCACGCAAATGCACTAGCACCGCCAGCATTCAATATGACAGAGTTAAGAGTTAAGAAGGGGTTGTCCCATGAAAACTTGCAAGTAAGGAAGTCTGGACAGAATTGGCTCATTTTCATCTTGGATCTCCTCGTGGGTTGGGAGCTGTGGTGTAGTCTCCTCTGTATCTCGTCGACTCCGAAGGTGCCCTCCATTCACACCTCATCCGTAATGACAAGGGAGTGAGGCAAGCCTCATTAAGGCTTAGCCTAGTACACCCACAAAGCGTAGCGACAGAGAAGACAAAATTTTGAGCGCTCACTCTCGAGGGTGACTTCTATCCTCCAACAGAGAGCTAGAGCAGACTGCATAGCACTCCATGCCATTATAGCTGAGCCTGCGACAGAGAGGAGCGTGCACACCCCTACAATTGAACCTGAACCACAAGTTGGAAGCTATTTGAAGGGAGTGTCTGAAGAAGAGTTTCCAATTTGCTACGTCGAAGAAATACCATGCCCGAAGGATATTGCGACCACCCCAGAACCTCAAGCCACTGAGCCTGAAGCACAGGCTGGAAGCAGTCCGAAGGGAAAGCCTGCAGAAGAGTTCTCAATTTTTTATGTAGAAGAGGTATTGTGCCTGGATGATAGTGAGACCATCCTGGAACCTCAATCAACCTGCCAAGCTGAGAAGGTAACGAATGATGATGAGGAATGGAACATGGTTGGCACAAAAATCCTTCGCGTAGAACATCTGGCTCCCATGTTCGAACTCCGAGGCCACATGGAAAACCAGGAGCACAGAGCCTTCTCATGGGACAGTTCTTGGACCTGCTCCTTGATGCTTACTCCAATGCTCCAGCAAAGTGAAAATGTCCAATGTGTGCGCAATTGTTTGTCATCCCAGCCAAATCCACGCATCAGGAGGACAAGGGCGACAGGTCACCGGGTAGTTGAGTTGTTTTCTTCTTTTCTAAGTCTGGTTTTACTGCATGTTGTTGTTCAATGTTAAGACGATCAATAGCCATCTATCCTAGTTTCCTTCGGGTAGGATAGATGGAAAAACACTATTTTAGCCTATCTTTCTAGACATATTTTGCCCCAAACATGGCTGGTTTCTGGTAAAACGACAGCCTATTTGGTGGCACAGTATAATAGTATCTTTGTATATTTTTGTCTCTGGTTTTCTGTCAACTTAATATAGTAGGAAATACCCCTTTTTTACTCAAAAAAAAAAGAATTGATGCATGATGCATACAATAAAGATAGAATTCATGTGCATGATATAGGCATGAAATATTAAATACGTAATGCATATTGATGTGCATTGTTTCATGTGGGCATGCTTGTGGACTGATATAATGATATTTGAGTATGACTAATGATGGATTGTGTATCTAGGAAACATGTTTATACCATGGCTAAAAATGATTTTGATGATGTTTTTGTTGTATATAAAAGCCATCCATATGAAGGCAAAGGGTGATGGTAAAAAATTTGACCAAGACAATTGGTGAAGGGAGCCAACGATCTTCTACAAAATATCAAATGATTAGGTAGCATCAAGTAATTTGATAACATCCATGTAGGTATGCATTTGGTTTCTTATGTTGCATGAAATGATGAAGGTAATTGAGGTAAGAATTCTCTTAGCTAAATTTCAATATTTGGATTGATGTGTAAAAGCAAAGATCCTTGGAGGTACAAATTTTGTTTACTTCTTGAAAGAATTTATATAGAAATAGTGGTATGTTATGTTGGTTATGAGATCATAACCAAGTTCAATCATGAGATATATTATCAATATAGAAATGAATGCCATTGGGGATGGCCATGTGTGAGGATATGATGTTTTTGGAAATGGAAGGGTTATTTTTTTATACAAGTGCTTAATGGTATTTCCCCATTTAAAGGATGTTTGGACTACAACCTCTTTGAAAACACTGAAGATTACTAAGGGAGCATTTTCCTAGTGTTTTGTCTAAGTTGAAGAGGAAGGTTTCCAAATAATCGAACAATTAATTGGGAAGGGATTGGATAATGTGTTAAGGTGATGGTTCTACCTTCGAACTCACCATGGTGGAATACATGATACATATATGTGGTATTCCAGAGCTAATGCATTGTGTAGAATATGACCATGGGTATCGACGCATTGGTTTGTTGATTATGTTTGTTAGAGTTATGAAAAGCTTGGTATGATAGATAATGTGTGTGCAAGGAATGATAGTCTTGTTCCATTTAATGTGAATAATAGTTGGAAGTGATTGAATTTTTTAGAGTAATATAATTATGAAATCACTTCATGGGATGATTGCAAATGTTGCAATGTGATGATAATGTGCATGAATACTGACAGTTGTTTGGCTGAATGAAAATTGAGATAAAATTGCAAGAAAAATGGTCTTGGATATGGAAATGGAGTAATTCCATAAGGAAGAATGATGCGTATTGTTGCAAGAGCCAAACATTTTGAGAAGAAATATCATGCTTGGGAAACTTAGTTTCCTATATGTAAAATAGATTTGGAAACTAATAAGTAAAATTTCTATGATGATATCTCATGATGATTGTATATGTGTGATATAGATGAGATGATATCTGGTAAACTTAGAAATCTCAAGAAGAATGTTATTGTTATTACACTGGAACCCTATGATTGCCACCAGTTACAAATTTTCAGTGAAGGTATAGTAGTGAGTTGGTTTTCTCCTTGCATAAGAACACCTTGGAAAACGATGGATCACCAAAGGGATTGTGTAGCAGTGAACGAGATGTCTAATCCTGAAGGGTAAGGATGGAAAGGGAGAGGAAAATCAAGAATTCATATGGAATGGTGGTTGTAATCATGAGGGTGTGTCAAGAAAGAACAATGAGCTAAATTCTTATTGTGGCTACTCATGAAATAAAGAAACAACCATATGAATAAGTGATCATATTTACTATGTTAATAATGTTAAAATATGGGTTAATTGTTGTTCGGTGCATTGTAAGTTTTTCCTGATTCATTATTTCTTCTTGTGACTTAATGATGTTTCTGCATCTGTATTTTATTTGATTGAATGGTTTTGTGTGTCTGTTTAGTTGTCGCTATGTATGTTTAAGTTTATAGCTCTAGACTTGTATTAAGATGTCGTGTAGGAGGCACAATTGAAACTGTTTGATAGTTGGAGATTTTGTTATCATTGTTGGATTTCTTGGAGCCACAACTTAGAGACCTAATGTCCGACCTTGTTAGACTTGTGTTAATATGTCATGCAAGAGACACAATTTCCACTTTTTGAAAGTTGGAGATTCCATTATCATAGTTGGAGTTCCTAGAGCCACAACTTAGATTCTTCTTGTCTGACCTTGTTATAAAACCTTGGAAGGGAAGTGGTACAACCTGAGGGACTCTATTGCAGAGAAGGGGGTACATTTCCTTGGGTTGTGCAGGTTGAGGAGAACGAGATTTTGTTGGTTGGAATTTTTGTGGGAATCAAAAAGAATGAAATATATTACAGCCAGATCTAAAGGAAAGCGGTGCAGACCACAAAGAATGAGAGAATAATGGTTAGAACTAATGCCAGAATGATGAACTATGAAATCATGTTTGCAATTTTTGGGCCAGGGTGCCTATGGATATATGGGTTTTGGGATGGAATGCCTATGTATTTATGTCGGGATGAGATTCCTACGTGATATTCGATCAAAGAGCCCGCATATAGATTAAAGACTAGAGATCCCAGTTTTGTAATATGTATGAAGACATGTAGGGTGTTGTGCACTAAGGATAGTACAAAAATAAGTGGGAGGGGAATGTAACATCCCCTGTTTTAATCCCCAAAAATTATAATGTAATTGTATAAATGTCATTTAGGCTAGTGAGCTGATATGTTTGGGATAAAGATCCCATATTAATTAACATGGCCAAGTTATGAATTATGTATTATGAACATTGAAATGATTAATAAACTTGATAATTGTTGGATTTGATATGAGAGGGATGAAAATGATGGGGGGGATATGATTCCACAAGAGAGAGGGGTCCAAGGAAGAATTATGCATGGGTATTAATCCAATCCACATTCTTGAAATTATTATTATTGCTGAGTAAACCTTATTTTTTGTTGTTGAGTGTTCTCAAAGCCAATAATTAAACTCATGTAAGAGGGTGGGTGTGAGGTATCACATCCCAGATTTATTAAGAGCATGAGGATAAAGTAAAATCATATTTGGGAAGAGTGAGAGTCAAGCAAGAAAAGGAGAAGGGGGACAATTTTTACATGTATATTGGGAGCAACAAGAGAAGAGTAGAGTGTTGGGAAGAGAACCATCCATGTTGTGCTTGAGGGAAGCCATTATTTGGTTGTATTTATGTTGAGAAATAGGTTGGTGCTCCTATAAAAATGGGTTCTAAGCATGTACTGCATTTTCCTGTTGAGGAAATGGCTCAAGAGCCTTGTGAAGGTTGTTGTGAGCATTCCTAAAGTAGCTAAGAGTTATGGGAATCCCTCATTGAGATATTCCTTGCCAACCAAGTGTATTGGAATCCATAATAAACAAATGGTACAACTTGAGAGACTGTGAGAAGTGAAGGGGGTACATTCCTTGGGTTGTGCAAGTTCTAGGAAAGAGAGTTGGAGGATTGGAATTGTTTTGGAACTAGTACCTGGATTTTGGGGATATTGTGTGTGGAGAGTGGACATCCAAGAGGGTCAGATCTCCTCATTGATTCATATCCTCACCTTGGGGGTGGCCTCTTGTTGAGATAAAAAGAATAGAAATGCATATGGTTGGGAGGTTCATCCTTCATATGTATCCAGTTGGTTAATTATTAACAGATAAGTGCTTATGTTTTTTTATTATGTTTATTCCATTGTGCAAATGGTTCATATGCATTTTGTCTGTTTTTTGTTTTCTTAAACAGGTGATTTCATAGGTTTATATTATGTTGTAGTTGTATGATTTATTTGGAATGTTGTGTGAATGTATATTTTTAAATGTTATCAAGTTATGCTATGCCATTTTTGTACTAACAGGTATTGGCTTGGAGGTTGGATATGTTACACTTGACACATATATATATTCATATTGAAGTAGTGCTAGATCAACTTGCATAAATTGTTGCATACCTTGCAATGAGTAGGGTGGTGGAGAAGTATATACAGGCACAACGCCAATAACTGGTAACCCAGAGTGTTGATTACCAATTTAGTGTAGGACAGTTATACAAACTCAGTGTCAATCGTTATCCTGAACCAATGTGTGTTGGAGCATGAGTGTGACATGGTATTATATGAGGCGCATGAAGGCATTAATGGTGGACATAACGAGGGGAAGTAAACTACGTGAAAAGTGTTGTGCATTGGGTTATGGTGGTCGTTGTTGTTTGAAGAGGCTAAGGAGTATTGCACGAAATATGAAATTTACCAACGGATTGGGAAGCCATCAAGATGAGATGAAGTGCCACTCTTTCTAGTCACTATGCTTGAGTCATTCTAAAAATGGTTGATTGGATTTGTTGTGTCGATCAATCCCCCATCGCACCAAAATGGTGCATGGTATATCATCATTGCAATATAATATTTGACTATATGGGAAGAATTTGTGTCAGTGAAGAATTTTATTGTAAATACTTCCATGCGATTCATTTTTTAGAACATTATCAGCAGGTTTGGATGCCCAAAGTTACTAATGAGCGATCAAGGTTCACACTTATTGAATGACACCATCTTTGCATTGACTCAGGAATTCATGATATGTCATCATAAGAGAACACCATATCATCCATAGGATAATGGTATCATGGAGGCATTCAACAAAATACTGGAGCATGCACTGACCAAGGTGTGAAATGTGCAGTTCGACGATTGGGACCAACAAGTTATTGTAGTATTATGGGAATATAAGACGACCTACAAAATATTTACCAAGCATATTCCATTTAGGTTATTCTATGTGAAGGAAGTGGTAATTCCATTAGATTTTGTGTTACCAAGTCTTAGGATTGCAGTTGAGACATAAATGTTGAATGACCAGCCACTGCAATGACAGTTGGATGAGTTGTTGGAGTTACAAGAGGACTAATTGATTTTAGGACACAACTAGATGGTTGAGAAACAATGATAGAGTGTTTGGAATGATTGCAACATTCGGTGCAAAACTCTACAACACATATATTTGGTATTACTTTATGATAGAAAATTCCTAAATCACCTTGGTAAGTTGTGCTTTCTCTAGTTAGGACCCTTCAGGATTGTGTACATCAACAAGGCTTCAAAACAAAGTTGGTGATGCTCCATGGTCACCCCCTTAAAGAATTGGTAAATGGTAGTCGATTGAATTCATATTATGGCACACAGGGGTTGGAGGAACCATGAATTCAAACTCAATTTTTGTAGTGGTAGGGTAGAATAGAAGTTAGGTAGGAGTAAAGGTAGTTATAGGTGCTCAATAATTAGAAGGATTAGATAGGTATAGATAGTTGGTGAGAGAATACAATTCATACCTAAGAAGATTTTGAATATTCTGTGGATTTTTGTGTTTAAATGCCAAAGTAAAGACCATAGGATACGATAGTTGGATGACGAGACACGTGGGATAATGAGGTGGTGAAGAGATGGGAAATTAAATCTAGGATAGGTCACGATGGCATGGGGAATGGAAAAAATTATGACAACATTAGTGATGAGTGTGTATTCGATGGGACTATAAGGAGAGAGAAAGTCATGGAGATAAGTGACCTACACAAGTATTTAAAGTTCACATTATCCATTGACAACTCATTTCTACCACAAAGCCAAGTGAAAATAAAATTGAGATAATCCCCCTTGTCTGTGTCAAGTGTTCAAAAAAATCAACCCCTACAGATTAGGTGTGGGTAGGTGATACAAAAAAAAGTTCAGGGGCACAATGTGTGGTAGTGAATCAAGTTTAGATGAGCCAAGAGTCAATTAGAACAATGTCATCAACAACAAATACCAAGGCGTGGCCCAAGAAAAAGAAGTAAAGGAAGCACAAATGTCAGTGGTCAAAATACATAGCGAGATGCATGTTTGAGGGACCCTATTGGGCTTGGTTCCCGACCTCAAGTTTGCAAACTACAACATATAGGATGAGGCGCAGTTCCCTGAACTGTTCTTTGAATCTTATGAAGAAATCATTAAAGGAGCCGAGGGAAGAGAGAAGGTGGTTTCCAAGCAATGGGCCAATCCCATCTACAAACTGGGGATCACGAAATTATTGGATATCCCCCACTTCAAGCATAGCCAAAAAATCAATTCATGTGTGCATTTATTTCTAAGTAGGTTACATGGGGGATTCCTTTGGCTGGACCACACAAAAAAGTGTCGTCATAGAAACAATGCACCAAGTATCAAACCTTCCCAGAACAAGCGAGGATCCTACTTCCATGATGATGGCACAAAATGCAATGCAAGAATAGGTGTATTGGAAGTATGGTACACCGAGGAATGAGATGAGTGGTCATTTTAGCTATCAATTACTACCAATTTCATTTCACAACATATTTACTTATCTATGTTGGGTTGTTATATTCTTTGCAGTGAAAGGAAAATCAATTGATTGGAAAATTGAGGTGGGTTGACTAGGAGACATTCCACTAGAAAAATAAGTTGAGTTGATGGAAATTTGAAGGTTAAAGTGATCAACTGGTAGGTCGAATTTCATCTGAAAAGAGGTTGAAAAGAGTGTTAGAAAAACAGGATCGCGGAGCAATAAAAAAAAATGCAGAAATAAAACACAAAAGATACAAAATACAATAGATACACATATATATGTGATTCACATATTGTGGAATACATCCACCAGAGGTCCTTCCTTTATTATTATCTAGCAAATGAAGGGATACAACCTACAGCACAATCGTTGTAACTTCCTCTTCTTTCTCTCATAGTCTCCTCACTCAGAATACAATATTCACAATGATACATAGCCGCAATACATTTCCCTCATAAAAGAGGGTTTCCTTCCAGGGAAAAAAACCCTAACATAACTTATACCGTAAGATATGCAACCTTAAAATGAATGGTCCATATTTACTATGAAATTACAATATACATTTACAAGGAAATTTTTCCTTTGGGGGCTTCACCCTTGAACCCCCACCGGGAACGTTGTCCCTCGAACCCCCGCTGGGGACCTACTTTCCTATGAACCCCCCAGCCAGGCGATGGCCCCCCTTAGACCCCGTAGGAGGGGCAAGCCCCCCCTACACTCCCCTGTGTGGAGGAGTGTACATTATTCTGGGGTGTAAAGTCTTTGTGGAGTATAAACATGACTGAAAACAAAGGCCTATGAATCAAGAAGATAATCAGGCTCCACAACCAACAAAGAGGTCGAGTGAAAACTAATTAAAGACCAATTAAAGGTCGATTGGTGGTCAACTATCTCACGACCAACTGAAGTTCGACTAGTAATTGATTGTAACAAAATTTTGAGATTCACAGTATTGCAACAAATAATATTCATGGATCTGTAACCATTTTTTGGTGCCATGATTTAAGGTTTTTCCTGTTGTAAAGCCTATAAATATGGAATTTTGTAGTGTTGTAAAAGCTAATCTTTAGAAGAATCATGATGATCATGTAGATGCAATCTGAATTGGTTGTAGGGTTGTTCTTGTGAAAATCAATTGAATAGGATGATGATTGTGTCTTAGGTGTAGACCAAGGTTAGTCGTGTAACTCTTTATTCTTTGAATGAATAAGACAACAACAGAGCAGGAGACACTCAAGAAATGTTGGTTTTCTTGGTGTTGAAGCCACAACAACCCCTCCTTTACTTTTTCTTTTACAAGAAAAATGAAAGGGGCACCCTACTAAAATTTCAATCATATTGTCTATACTCTATTGCTTGAACCTAATGCTAATTCTTGTCTACCTTGAGGGAGTTGGGTGGTTTTATCTTGATAGATGATTGTCTTTGATGGAGGTTGATTAAACCATTTTCTCTTATAATTTCAAATGTCTTCATGATGCTTCTTGACCTACGATGTTTCATTGACATTTGTATGATGGAATCGAGACGTTATCGTCGGATCTTTTGCATATTCTGACGTGCTTGATGATTCTATGTGGTTGCAGGGTTTGATGTTCTATTGCATGTATTGAATGAGTTTTTTGTTGATGATTTTTTTGATTGATTAACTCAAACTATGAATCTCCATGCTTGCATATGGTCCTTCATGTCGTCATCTTTATGCTTTCGCATGTGGATCCTACTCTTTTGTTTCAAACTCTAAATCTTAATCATAAAATAAGTAATCCATATTTTGATTTGAGACTTGGCACATGTAGTATCAAGAAACTTATCTATATCCACCCATGATTATTGTTGAAGAACCTAACACTCATCTATAAGTTTACTTGCAGGCACATAATATATTTTTTGTAGTTTTGGCGAGTCCCCTTTTGATTGCATGACTGATATTATTTTTATGTTTTGCAGGAGAAGGTTCGCAAAGACACTTCATTCATGTGACCAATCCATCCTTGAGATTCAAGTGGGGGAATCTCTTGATCCTTACCCATATCCTTAACCTTGATTCTTACCCAAGCTTCCCCTTATTTGGAAGCGAATTACATTGGATTGCAGTTTCTTTGAGGTCTGAATCCCCCAAGGCTATCGAATCCACCTTTCCCATAGGCCTATCCCCAAGCCTCTTTAGATTGGTCTCTATCGGATTCTTTTTTTCAATCTTCCCTCTCACCAAATTCCAGGCCAAAAGCCCATTAATATTCTTGGTTGTAAGTCCTTGTCATGTCGTCGATTGATGCTTATTCTCTATCTGTCACATTTGTATCATGCATAATGGTCTAGTGTAAGGAACATTTCCTTGATCTGGATGTATTCACACTCCTCACAATCTTAGCAAGTCCTCCCTATGAGATGTGCATCTTGATTAGACTGACCTGTGTCATGCAATCGATTGTTTTCAATATCCTTTTTCCATTCGTTTCTACTTGTGGCGTTGATTCATCACATAAAGTGTCGTACTCTTCCCCTTTGTTGCTTTCCATTTCGTTGCAGTTGAATCGCAGAGTTCTTGATCGTCATATGACATAGCTCCTCTCCTTGACACCCAGTTTCTTAAATCCTACCTTATATTCCTTATTCCTAATTTTGGCCCCTAGGTGTAGAACCTTTACCGGTGGAACCATAAGGGGCATGGAACCTTGACTTGTGTAAATTTTCCTAATTTCCTAATTTTTAATTTAATTTAATTTTTTATTTTTGTACATATTTTATTTTATTTTATTTATTTACTTTATAATTGTTTATGTTCATTTTTCCCATGATTTTGCAAAACCACATGGTATTTCCCGTGGTTTTTATCCCCATGGTATTCCCCTTGAATTACATCAGATATTTATTCTTTTTACATAGGGGAAAAATAAATCACATTAGATATTTATTTTACATGGGGTAAGTGTATTTCTACATGGATAGACCATTTATGTTAAATAAACAAACCATGTGTTACCTAGTTTGTTTTGATCAATACCTAAGGTGTACTATGTACATCCTTTTTTTATATATTTGTTTAAATTTAACTTTTCTTTTTTTCTTTTTTTATATATGTTCATTTTATTTTTTCATTCTAATTGTAATTTCATTTTTCCCTTTAACCCCCATAAAACCCTAAGTTGTACATACCCATTCTATTTTTTCTCTTTTGATTTAGTTTTAATTTAACCTTTTTTATTTTTCCCTCACCCACCAAAATCTAATGTAACATCCCAATTCCACCCCCATTGGTCCTCACATGTGCTTCATGATAATTCCCATTAAAAAATTAACATTTAATATACCTCCCTATTGTTTGAGAATTATTTCTATTTTCTTGGAATTTTTACCCCCTTCTCGAGCACCTTTTAACCTTTATTAATATTTTATTATATCCCAAGACTAAACTCTAGAAATAGTATTCGCCTTATTATATTATTATTTATAACCGTGGTAAGTTGTCATTGTTGGAAGTTACCATAGATATTTACAATTTACCAAGACCAACCCCCCCGATGACATACCTTCGACGACCATGCAATACACTTTGGAAGATTATTTTAGTATTTATATTGAAAGACATGCGCCCATGTGGGAAATATTATTATATTAATACTTTTCATATCATAATGGAGTGTTTTATCGGGAATTTACCTTTCTCAGGAATCGGTTGGAGCTCGAGTGTCATCGGGAGAGTGAGTTGAAGAGTGAATCCTGCGTCATCGTCGGAGAAGTTACTTAGGTTTATTGCCTCCTTTACCATGACACCCAATAACCAACCTTCCAACATGCCTTTTTAATGTATTTGTTTGGAAGGTCATTTAATAATATTTATTACGGGAGAATGTTCTTATTGTTAGTACTGGATTTGATCTAGTAATTAGTGTACACACTAATCAAGATTATGGGGCTTAAATTCAAGAGAAAGAGGCAGAAAAGGAAACATATAGATATCATGGATCAAATAAGAAGAGCATATGGTTGGAAGCCAAGGAATTTGACATTGAAAAATCAATCCCTAAGGGCCTGGGGTTGAGTTTCAAATACTTAGGTGCTTATTGGGAGCATAAAGGATCTTATTGCGCTAAAATAAATTTTAAGCCCATTTCATTAGAGTCCATATCATATAACCAAGGCTTGAGGAACAAGCATGCGTAAAAGTGTGGGCCTAATCATTGGACGATAGCAAGCGAACCTGATCAACGGTTAAGGATGCATGTCACATCAGAAAGGTGTTCAGGAGTTAATGCAACATTGGGGAACAATAGAGGTTTTAAGGATATAAGTGAAAAAGAGTTAATGGTGTCGCATGGTAAGATACAAAAATGTAAAACCAGTCTCTTAGGGTCGCGGTAGTGGTATTCCGGCCCTGCCAGGTTGCATATCCACCAACCCATCATGTATCTATCCATTCACTTAGTGCCACCAAGAAACAATATATCATTCTTCCTTAACAACGAGGAAGTTTATGAGGACCTGACAAGTCAGTGACACGTATTTTTTATCCTGTCAAAGATCACCACCTATGGCGAGAAGGCCCACCAGAGTTTTTGGTTGTCCTATTGAGCCTAGCCACACATATGTTGAGTCCCTAAGGACACTTCAACGCCTGCATGGACCAATTCCAAGATACCATGTTTCCATGGATCCATGATGAAATCAGCATGATATCATCCAAATTTCATGCAATTTCCACAAACTTCAAAAGGCTCTGAGCCATAAGGAAAGGGACATGTGTTTGAAATAAGGGCACGACAGAGAATGTTTCAAGTGAAAGGGGGATTTACTAACATCATTCCAAATCAGTAGGAAAAGATGTGACATATAATAGGATATCTAGCATCACATTTTCCATCCTTCACTCATCAGCATACCCCTACATGTAGTCGTCAGAGAATGACAATCATTACCTCGACATGTGCATTCACACGAGCTCGAGGTATTCACATATCATATCAAGTGGAAAACCATTAGCTCTTTGCAAAAACATATGTCAAGCTCTTATCAGAGAGATCTACAGAAAGCATGAGCCCCCCAATATACGATTAATTTGGTTTCTAAAGGTGAGTTACCTAGATGCCAGGTGTTTCAGATGATGACCCACCTCCGTCGACCCTCTTTCCAGGAGTGGATTATGAACCTTCTTGGCCACAAATGTTGGGAAAGTGTGTTATACACTTCATTAAGAAAGGAATGTACTTATCTAGTATCATTAATTTGACCTCAAGGACAAAAAGGAATTCGAGAATCTACCCTAAAGTGCATGGCCAATCCAATATGTGCACTGGAGAATCTTGAAGCACATGATTCAAGGGATTGGAAAATTGTGTCCTATATTATTGGGTGTTTCCAACTGGAAGGAAACATTTATCTTATCATATCGATAGCTGAGAAAAAAGGTTCATGTTGAAATAATGGGAATCAGGTAAAATCAAATGGAAATTTGGGAACAGTTGGAAAACCAGACGCAGTATCAAGATTATAACAATGTAGAAACCATTTTCAAGAAGCAGTATTGGTCTGAATGAGTGGTTTCTCTCAAGAAGAAGCATCTATAAATCATCATAAGGAGATCATTTTTAGGGTCGACACTTTGGGGAATTTAAGAGTATATTATGCCCAAGCTATTTGATCAAGATCCCCTTAGACACAAACCAATTTTAAAGGTGGTAGGATTTAAGAGATTCAGCGCCTACGTTATGCTTTAGTTTGTGCTTCTTTTTTGTGTATGTTCTCTTGTAAAATCCATCCCTCTCATCTCATGGATTTGTGTATCAGATCCCCATGAATAAAATCTCGACCAACAAATTTCATAACATGTATAGTGTAACTACGTGATGCAAACCCCCACCCCTCCTAGGTTTCGCATGACCTCTCAGTCTAGGATAGTTCTGTTGGAGTTGAATCATCTCTCAGATCCCTATTGGATCCCCTCCAATATTTCACAGGCCCATTAAAATATCATTATGCACAGGCCCGAATAAATCTAAACCCTGTGGGCTTCTTTTCTAAGTCCCTTTTACCTTAAAGTCATATTTTTGGCTCTAGCCCCTTAACTTCGGCCAAAATATCATGTAAATGAGGGATATGACCAAGTTCTTCACTGGAAGGTGCTTATCTAGAGCTTCAGGCTTCGAAAACATTTACAACCCAAGACTTCAAATCCTCCGAACACTGAATTGGCAAATTCCCAAACTAGCGCTTCGAAACTTCGGGGTTTGGGACTTCTACTAACATAACGCTTCAAATCTCCTAAACGCCGAACAGGTGAATTTCCGAAGTGTCCAAGGATCGACAGTCCACACTTCTCCAATAGCCAACGATTGTGATCTACTCTAGAACTCCAGGCTTTGGGAGTTCTGAGACTCCAACACATACTACCTCCCAAATTGTCGAATGTCGAATTCGAAATCGACGACTCTTGCTCTTCCTGCAACCCATGGTTGAGATTCACTTTGAAAATCCAAGATTCGGGAGTTCTCACTGTTGATCACCACCAAATATCTGAATTGGCG
>CBVK0100262129.1:0-15429 GCA_900067695.1 Picea abies
TATATATATATATATATATTAAAAAAGTGTTTTTAGGAATATTACTTTTTGAATGATTATTTTTTGTTGTTGTATGTTTTTGCTATGCAAGTTTAATAGGTCTCATTGACCATTGCTCTGGAAATGTTTCTTGTAGTTTAAATATAACCTAGTTCTTGGAATCATTGGAATCATCATTTACATCTTCTGTATGATGACATTTTGTTCCCTTGTTGTTGTTGTTTCTAGAACATTAAACATATGTGAATTAACAAATTGTTTGAAACATGTCATACAATATTCATAAGTATATTATTAATGAAAATTCAAGAAGAAAATCATATTGAATAGTATTTTTTCATTCACATGATTCATCTCTCTGCAATTCTTCCATCAAGATTTTACACTCTTTTGCACTTAGATCAGAAATAATCTTATCGAGCTTCCTCATTTTGTGGCCCTGCATGACACACACTAAGAAGTACGTATTAATTAAACTTGCATATAGTTCAACCATATTAATTTTGTATAGAATTTATAGAGAACATTTCTTTTTTGTTTTTCCGGATGTGTCATCATTGTGTCAACCATAACTTTTCTTATTTGAACATCTCTCACTCATATTTTTATTAATATACAACCTGTACCATTCGATACAGAAATTATTAAATATATTTTGTAAATAAATCACATAATTTTCAACGAAAAAAAATCATTGTAACTGGTGCATTCCATACAACAAAATGCACCAAACAATTTAATTTCTATTTTAAAATATTGTGAATTACAATAGTGTGATATATATAGAAGACATCATAATGACTACAGTAGAAAACAAAAACATAGTAAAAATATTAAACATTCTTAAAAAAACAATAAAACAATTACACATCGATGAGAAGAAAAAATTAAAAAAATTAAAAAAATTATGTGACAACATTTTATGTGTTGTTTACATGTGAAAACATCGGAGATATTTTTTTATGCACCATAATTTTTAAATTAAAAAAAAAAAATTGTTTTATCGGTGCTCCTTAGAGATAAATGCATCGGTTTGTTTTCTGTCAAAATGACACGCTGAAAAATCCAAAAACATTTAAAAAAAAAACGTGAAATCGGATAATGTTTAAAAAAATAAAAATAAAAACTCAGACGGCCGACTTCATTTGGGATCCAATGAAATAAGTAATCCCTTTGCATCACATGCCAAACACTTATATATAGAAAAACAAACCCATTAGATCTAAAATACCAAAAATGAAAATCCTTAATTCTGAAGTGATAGAGGGAATTTAACCCTAGGGTGAAATTTTGTATTCATGTAAGAAAAAACAACAAGGGTTTAAGGAAAGTGTGATTTTTTTTTTTTGAATATAGGGTTTTGAATGAATCACCATACCCTTAAAATCCTAATTTTATGAATATTTATGTTGTTCCAAAGTATTATTCTTCTCCACAGTGCTCCCCGATATGTCTCTCTTCCAAATGTGTCTCCTATAAATTTTGGCAAAATAATGAAAATATTGAATACATTATTAATATTAAAAAAACTTTATGAAAAGGGTTTAGAGTGAATCACCATACCATTCAAATTCTCATATTCTGAATAATATTGTAGTTTCAAAGTATTATACTCCTTCACAATGTTCCTCCATATGTCTCTTCTGCAAGTCTATCCCTTGCAAAATTTTCCAAAATAATGAAATAGTGAATAACTTTTTAGTATTTAAATGACTTTATAAAATTAGATTCCCACTCTTTTTTTAATTGTTTAAAAAAAATTGTGTTTTCTTTTTTTAACTTTTTCAGCACCACGGTGTATTTATGTAAGATGCATTGGTGTGGATATATTACTTTACACAAAGGTGCATCCATATTAATTGACGCACCAAAGACATATAATTGTCTTTTATTAACAAAATCTTGAAACAGAGTGTGGTTAATTTTTCAACGCATCGGTGCTTATTATTAATATGTGCATCGGTGCGTATGTGGTTTATAAGCGCATTGAGATTCTTTTAAAGATATTTGAACTTTTATTTTCACATAAAATAGTATATTCATCTCAAATTATCTTTTATGATGAACTCACATGACTTACAATACTTCAGTATACATTTTACATTTTATGTCACCTTATTCTTAAAAAATGGTTTCAAAACTATATTCAACCTCAGATTGTGGTACGATCCTTAAAATTTATTTTAGATATGTACGGGAAAATTTATTGCTAATTTTTCTTAAATGTAGGGAGGAAACCTTATTATATGATCAAATGACCAATTCTTCAAATTCCACCCCATTCCATATTTCTCAAAGTCCATCGCGGAGTTCTCCCTTTCCATCTCCAGTAAGTTTAAATTATTTTATTTATGTTTTGATTATATCATTGATTTTATTTTTATCCATGTCAATCTGAATAAAAATGTATCCAAATTTGAAAGATCTTGATTCATAATTGAGTTCAGATGTAGAAAATATTCCAGTACTGGTTCAAAAATGTCGGAAGGTCTTATCAAGAGAAACATACCACAAGTAGTTGGCATATGAAACTAAGCAGTCGCTTTGCCCTTCCAATTGTGGCATTCCATCTTCCAGCTATACTCATGGGTCAACGATGGTAATAATTGTTTGGTATAATGTAATTTGAACAAACAAATCATTGCATTGTGCTTACTAATATTATTGATGTACTAATGTTCAATATTTTTGAAATTAGGATTCTTTTGATAATGAATGACCTACCTACCATCTTCTGTTGCATCCCACAAAAATGTCAACCTGAGAGAAGGTTGCAATGAGAGCACAACTTGGAGAGGAAGCATACCAAGAATGGTTGAATCAACCACCTATTCAATTCCCATTACGTCTAGATTCACCAATTAGGAATGACTAGAACAATAGTAGTTCTTTAGAAGTTGGCAATGGAGACAATCAAAAAGAGGTCGGTATGGATGATTACTTATGGGATACGAATGCCATGGATACAATGGTGTTAGATGCATTCCATAACAATGAGCTAGGAGATGATGCTCATATCAATGATACCATTTTAGAAAGCCTAAAATCTACTTCTACCACCCCTCTCTTTGGACCTAGTTCTCGGTCAAAGTCTACCCATCTTGGGACAACAATGTTACTGTACAATGTGAAAGCAAAGTTTGGCATGTCAAACACATTTTTCTCAGCAATATTGAGGTAATTGACCAGCAAGTACCTTATATTAATTTTGAGAAATCATTTTACAAAATCAACATTATAAATGGTTTCTTTTATAAATGTTAAATGACCTTGTACATTTCTATTACCCACTAACTGCAGGATATTGAAAGATATGGTTCTTCCTAGTGATAATGATTTTCCAAGTAGCTCCAAAGAGGTAAATTAGTTGTTGAAAATTTTGGGTGTTGAGTATATATCATATCATGCGTGTCTGAATGCTTGTATTTTATATAGAGGAGAATATGGAGACAAAGAGATATGTCTGAAATGTGGGCATGACAAGTACCATAAATCAAATAAAAATAGTAAATCATATGGTCTTCCTCATAAGATATTGAGGCACGTGCCTATAATCCCAATGATTCAAAGGTTATTTTTTTGCAAATAATTAGCTATGTTGTGGGGATGGCATGCCTCTCATAGAAGTGAGTCGGGAGTTATGTGAATCCCAACAGATTCAATAGCCATGAAACATATGTAGAATACATGGCCAGAAAAATTCAAGGATGAAGTACAAAGTCTACGACTCAACATAGTAATGGATGGTGTGAACCCATATTCCCTCCAAAACACCAACTATTATGTTTGGTATATAGTAGTGATCAATAACAATATTCCCCCATAGTTGTCTATGAAGAATGAACATCTTATGTTGGCTCTTATAGTCCCTGGAAGAATACAAGTGAAGAATATGGATATCTACATAAAACCATTGGTAGATGAATTGAAGGAATTATGGGAAGGGATACATGTATATGATGTATCAAGACCCATCACGACAGAGATGAGTTTTATGGTGTGTGGAATATGTTCTTACACAACACATGATTATCCATGCTTAGGAGTTTTTTCTAGTACTTAACATGCTTATTGATTTGATTATATATGTAACAATATTTATTTGCATATTTAATTCACTGTCATTGACATTCTATTCTCAAACGCTAATGTGTTATATATACAACAATTTTGAAGGTCTTGTAACTAAAGTCTATCACAAATGTAAATTTTGTGTACTCTCTCTGAAGGCTAGGTGGTCCAACCACAAACAAAAGCCAGTGTACAACTACTCGAAGTTATTCCTCCCAGAAGAACACCCTTATAGAAGAGAAACATCTCTTTAAATAGTAAACTAGAGAGAACCCAAAGGCCTACAATAATGACACCAATAAAATGGTTTAGAGAATATGAGAGAGAGAAGGACAAGGAGATTATAGAAATGTTTGATTCAAATGGGGAGCTTATGTTCGATGATCCATAATTATTCAACACCTATGTTGAGAAATTTCCCATTAGGATGAAAAGGAAATCTATCTTTTATGAGCACCCCTATTGAAAGCATCTTAAGATTTCCCACTTAATATATCCCATGCATATATTAAAAAATGTTTCATCTTCTTTATGGAGGCACATATCATCGAAAGAAAGTAACACATTGGTTGTGTGGAAATATATTATTTCTTCAAAAACTAAAAAGAAACATTGGCCAAGACAAGAAATTAGAGGAGAGGTTGGTCCCTCTTGGTCTTTCAAAGAAGGTCATGTCCCATGGATTTTGAAGAAAGAAGATATTTCTTTGGAAAATGAAGTTATATTGGATGTGAGGGTGCCTTATTTATATGGGTCTTCCCTATGACGTTGCTTCATTGTACGTCATGACCATTTGTTGGGGTTGAAATAACATGATCATTTGAACCTTCTAAAGGTACGATGTATGTCAAAAATATGATTTTATTATTTGCAATTTTTATTTTTATGCCATGGAATAAAACAAAATTATTTTTTTATGCTTTTACTTTGTAGTGTCATTATCCTTTGCCTGTGCATGGGTGTGTGAACCATGACTTCCCCCATAACCTAAGGCATGCTATATCTAAATTATTTGTATGTGTACGTTGGAAACATATGGCTATCATTCCATGATAGCGTCAAGGGATAGCTGATATTGTTTGTATGTTTGAGAAGGAACCACCGTTGATTTTTTCTAATTCACCTAGTAGATGAGGTTGAATTAGTTAGGGTGGTCTCCTGTAATTGCATGGTTTTTTAGAGAGGTGCATGAAGAAATTAAAAGGATATTTTTGTCAAAGGGAAAAACCCAAGGGGTCTATGACAAAGGGTTGCATATCATATGAGTCTTTCTATTAAGCCAGTGAATACATTAAGAAGATCGAAAACACATTAGGTGTAGTGATTTGGGATGACGAAAGAGATGAAGACAAAAGAGAATGGGAGCTTCTTCAAACAAATGGAAAAATGAGCTTGATAAATAGTAAGTGACTTATCATTTGTCAAATTTCTACAAAGTAACTATTCACAATGAACTTCATAATGTATATTTTCATGATCTCATATGTACTATGGTTTGATTTCATGAATACATCAACGAATCAAAAAATTGATGCCATCAATAAATTCATTCTTTACAATTCGGAGGAAATGCAGTCATGAGTCGCATTGTATGAATAGAAGAGGAGGAAATGGGAAAGTAACAGGAAAGAATTCAGACGATTGAATGGTAGAAGCATGCCTTATCCTGATCATTTAATAGAAAATATGCCAATAATATTCCCTAATAGTTGGGTTGTTGACCAGGTCAGAGAGAAATATGGTGCATCTGGTTGTTACCTGCGTGAAGAAGAGGATGCACTAAAAATATGGATTGGTTGCAGCAACTCGGTAATAATATTTTTTTGTACACAATTTTTAACTTCATAATGCACATTTGAATTGTAAGTACATCTATATTATTTTATATTTTAATGGTTGGGTTATTAGACACATATTGACATTGTTATTTGTTCACTTTTTTATAGATGCATTTGTTCCCATCTATGTGGGAATATGGACATCATTTTCACACAGAGGATGTCGATGATGGACACATGACACAAGACTGTGGAATGGAAGTCGTGTTCGACCAATATAGTTGTGCTATCCATCGCGATCAAAACACCATATAGGGGAAGTTAGGTTACGTCAGAAAGATACAAAAGATCATTTGAGTGGACTTCTCTTCTTTCCAATGTGTTATTTTTAGGTGCAAGTGGTGGGACACCTTTGATCAGAATAATGAAAGGGAATATTATGATAGTGGTATGATATGTATCAACTCTAAAAATATGTGGGATGAAGCTAAGGAGCCTTATGTTTTCCCAAAACACTGCAACGAATTGTTGTTTTACCCAAATGTATTGGATAGGGATTGGAGGTTTGTATTAAGACACAACCCGAGATCAAAACATATTTTTGAGAACAACAATGTTACCATGCCAAGTGAGGAAGATAGTGAGGGTGATGAAAAAATAGAGTGATATGTACATGTTTTATTTCATCTTTAATACTATTGGTGTATCTTTTTGTTATATTCTTTATTTCACAAATTATATATTTTTTATTCATCCTCTAATATGGAAAAATTAAGTTAATTATAAAACATCTTTGAACAATTTTAGTTGGTTAATAGTCAGTTTGATGCGTAATGTGTTTGTCTTTCAAATTATTTGTGATTTCATGGAATGATTTTTATTTGAACATATTTATATGTCGTTGCATATGTTTAAAAAAATTCCATCTACTTTAAGTATTTCAAATTGTAAAATCCTGAAAAATGTTAAATGTCTAGTTGAACTTTTAATGGGATATGAAATTATACTTTTATGTTGATATAATTAGATGTACACATATGGTTGATATGCATTTTTAATAGTGCAACATTTTTGAGGATATGTTAACATGATGATTCAAAAACTGAGTTTATGTTCATTTATTTTATATATTTAAAAGTAAGATTAACAAAAAATGTGGTTTATAATTAAAAAATTAAATTTATAACACGATTTTGTGATAATTTGGTTTTTAACTAAAGTAGTGTTTGTTAGTTTACATACTTTTATCATTGCTTTTGAAAATATTTATAAAATTATGCCCCCAATGTTGAGTAAAACCACAATTAATGAAGTAATATTTAAAATTTGATAGCAATCAACTTATGAAATAATGACAAAAATAAAAATAGGAAGATTTGCATCCACAAAATTTTGAAGTCAATAGAATGTTTATCATTGGAGATCATAACTTTTTATAATAACAATTTTTAGTGTAGAAGACTCTATTCAAAAAGAGTACTTAGTACAATGGAAAATAATATTTATTCATATGTAATTTGTTTTTTGAAAAAATAAATTAGTTAGAATGAATATGTATAATGAACTATCTATGCAATTATAGTTTCAATTTTATAATTATAGTTTCAACCATATTGAACTTTGTAATTTATAAAAATAAATATGATGATGATAACCATCTTATAACAAACATAAACAACATCTAAAATGCACATTTATATTTTCTAGCTAACATAATCTAATTATATATACATCTAGCACATATAAACGCCATTAATTAGCTAGCACACATATCTAATAATTTAACAGGGCATCATCATTGTGATCACATCTAACAAAAGACAAGAATTTTCTAACATCATCATCACACACATCTAAAAAACATCATTTAACATACACATCTATCAAGCACATTTAACAAACATATCTAACATGACCTAACAATATACACATCAACATCAACATATAAATTAAGTACACCATCAACATGATCAATAGAAGAAGTCAAATAACTGTTATAACATATCTGGTCCAGCCGGTGGGATAATCTTCATATCTACAATAGTAGTGGAGGCCTGGTCTATAGTGGAAGATGACGGATGTTGAATAGCCTATGCCTGCTCATCTAGGTGAGGTGAAAGAGGAGGAGGAGGAATATGTGTTTCCTCCTCATGATTTGGGTGAGGTGAAGGAGGAGGAGGAGGAGGAGGAGGAGGATGAGGAGAAGGATGATCATGGCCACCCTCATCAATTGATGGGTGTAATACCCTTGTTTCCCCCAATTTGTAAATATAACTATAACTAGCCAAGAGACTATGGAAGACTAGATATGTGTGTATGTTGGATTTTATGAACCTTTTTGTTATAAAAGGTCAATGTATGTATTTTCTATTATTAATAGAAAATGGATAAGTGTTTCTTAGCTATTGAAAGGGGGGTTTTCCAAGATAGACCATGGTGCTATGAAAAATATTGTGCGGGAAACCAGGAATGGTTGAGATGACCCCCCACCAAACTAGTATCTTACTGGATTTAATGACTCAAACCCAGAACAATCCTCTAACCTAGAAATGAATTAACAGTCAGAATGCTAGTTGGAAGAGTCCTCCTCAAGAGTTAATGAGGAGATGGGGCAGAGTACCCATCTTCAAGACTTCCAGAATTGACCACGAGCTAAGGATTTAGACCCACACAACCTTGCTGAGGAAGGTAAGAAAAGAAGTAATTCATGGGAAGAGGAAGATCTGTGTGAGGAGGCAAAGTCGAAAGACCAATATTGAGAAGAGAAAAGAGTGCTTGCAGCTCTCTGGTTTGAAGAACAACTAGGAAATAAGCTCGTTAAGGGTGCAAGGAGCTATTGGCAAGGTTTCTGTTACAAGTTATTAAATGGGGATGATGAGTGACTGTGGAAGTATGATCCAGATGGATCTCAGTGGCCATCCACCTTTTCCGTTGAATCACCATTTTGAGCCTGTGGTTTTGATAGACCAAGATATTCACCCTTTTGATGGTGAAAGGAATTTAATTTCATCTTCATTTGTTAATTACAGATATCATGTAATGATTTCCTAGTGGTCTTATGTACATGCCTACAACATAGAGTTAATGCACTGCATCCCATTAGAACTCCACAGTTAAGCGCGCTCAGGCTAGAGTAGCACTGGGATGGGTGACTGCCCAGGAAGTCCTAGTGTTTTACATGCCTATGGAATTTTATAAGCGTAGTCCAATTTATCCCACATGCATCATGGGAGTTGTTCTCCTCTCACTCTCTCATATATAATTGATGTGAAGGAGGCCCTTTACGCATGCAATGGAGTGTGATGTAAATATTGTTGTGAATTAATCCTAGCCAACATCTCTTTCTTTTCAAAAATAAGCTACCCTATTCTCTCAGTTAGTGTTCTACAATTTTTTTCTTTCTTATATAAGTTGGGTTTCATTATATTTTGTGTTTCGTTCAACATCTCTCTATATTTGCTTTTTCCATCTCTACTATATTTTTGTCTTCATGTCATTCAAAAAATAATATGGATCAGTGGTATCAGAGTAGTTTTCTCCTTGTAATTTCTCATAGCAGGTCCCTGACGAGGTTAGGGTATAGAGATTTGGGTCTTGAGCTAGTTTCACTTGAGTAAAACCACTCTAGCTAGCCCAAGCGACCTCCAATGGAGGAAGAAAAGAGAGATGATAGAGCAGGAGATCGTTTCTAGACGTTGCTCAAGGAAGACCTCGCGCGACAAATGAATGATATGATGGATAACTTTGTTCAAATCCTTCGAAGACTACTGATGGTGGCAGTAGAGGCGTCTTCAATAAGAAACCATTTCGCAAGTGAGACACCCTTCAAGGTACAAGTCAATTTTGATATCCCCTTATTTGAAGGCCTGATAGATGCAAATGCTTTAGAAAA
Source organism: Picea abies (assembly GCA_900067695.1). NCBI lineage: Eukaryota > Viridiplantae > Streptophyta > Pinopsida > Pinales > Pinaceae > Picea > Picea abies. The sequence goes on from CBVK0100262129.1 coordinate 9,742, forward strand.
ATGGTTTAATTTGCTAGAATGTTATTACTCTTTCCAAAAAAATTACGATAGTGAAAATATCACCTTCGCGCTCCTTAAATGCCTTCCCCATGTCAGATCTTGATGGGAAGGTTACTGGGAGAGGTACATCGTGGATGAATCTACACTATTTGGGAGAGAACCCACTTGGGAAACCTTTGTAGGTGCCCTAAAGGAGGATTTATACCCTGTCAGAAACTATGATGACCAATACATGAGATGGACAAGTCTATGTCATAAAAGAGACCAAACGGTGCCAAAGTACACCAACATATTTCATACCTTGCGCTCAAAGCTAGGTATCAAAGACTCTGAGTGACACATGGTTTTGAGGTATCTCAGTGGTCTATAGAGGTACATCCAAACAAAGATGTATTTCTTGGACACTCCTCACTGGGATTTTTTTATCGATATGCAATCAAAATTGAGAAGAAATTCAAGCAGCAGAGTAAGTGGGAGAAGCATGTACAAATAAAGGAATGTCAACCTCAAGAGAGACAGTCCCAGATGCAGACAAATAAGGGTAACAAGAAGTCTAGGAAAGACACTGGAAAGTGGTGTGAGTTTCAGAATAGCCCTTGGCACAACACTAATGAATGTCGCTCAATACAGTCATTGGTGGCCGAGCTCAAAGAAAAAGAGTCGAACACTGAATTGGACCCTTATTCAGAAAATAATAAAAGGAAACAAATCATTGATGTAGAACCCACTTCTACTGTCACAACTGCAAAAATCCAACCAAAATAGGATCATGAGGAGGGGGAGTTACCCTTCCATTCATAGATGTGGATGAAGGGGACCCCACTGCATTTTATTGTTGATAGTGGAAGCCAAAAGAACATCATCTCAGTAGAGGTTTTAAAGTAGTTGTATTTTTCAACAACACCACACCTGGAACCATACAACATTGGGTGGCTTCTCCAAGGTCAAGATGTTTGTGTCATCCAACAGTGTCACATGTGCGATGGCATCAAGTGCTGGATTATTGAGAGGGGGGATGAATCAGTGATAGAGAAATTTAATCCTTTTTAACCATATAATCCAAGTGTTATATCAATGTATCATTATCATCCAATAACTGCAGAGTAAATAAGAAATGAAAAAATGAACAATCATACACATACATAGTACACCAGTGTTTTACGTGGAAACCCAAAGTGGAAGAAAACCACAGAATGATTTATTTTATATGTCTTGAAGAATTACATTCATTGGAAGCACCAACTTCCTTTTTTTTCCAGCTGCAACTGGAAAGAGGCTCCAACCCCCTAGTTTCTCAGGCTACAACTTGAGGGAAGCTCCAAATCCCCAATTCTTTGGATACAACCAAAAGGAGGCTACAACCCTCTATGTTCTCCGGCTACAACCGAAAGGTGGCTACAACCACCTGTCCTTGCCCCATCCAACCACCCTCAAGTAGAATTAAAATGATGGAACCACTGTCACACTATCACTGTGAGATATACCATTGTAAACATGTACCAATAAACCTGAACCATGCATCAACTTGTACCTCAACTTGTAATCAACCTGTACCATAAACAAGTGCATCAACCATGCACCAACCTGTACCAAAAAATCTGTAATCATCTTGTACCATAGAAAAGTGCAACCAACCATGTACCAAGTATGTACCAATCATGTGTCAAGTGCTCATCATCTATGACTTATCAATATGTACCAACATCACCAACTATACACCTCATGTATGTGCCAACTTATCAACTACTTGTCTGAACCATGTACCCAACTTGTACCTCAACCAAAATCCCTCATCAATTTCATCATCCAAATATGATTTTTAACTCTGTAATAGACCTGGTGTATATGATCACATACCTGCAAACCTTGTTACACATTATTTCCGTCACCCTGATGATGGTTACATAAACATGTGTTCAGGTTCCCAATATAATCTTTTGCCTGAGAAAAGCAACCTCTTTCCACCCTTGTAAGATGTATTTTTGGAAGGCCTCCACGAGAAGCTCCATTTACACAGTGTGGAAATCCCTGATTTTTGCATGCCACATTATAGCCAACCCACAGGATTTCTGCAGGTTGTTGTATAGGTAGGTCACGGCGGTGCTTTAAAACTAAAAGAGGAAAGAAGTTCTAGCATCTTCTAGAAGTGGAATCTTCTGGAAATATGAGGTGGCATCCATATGGTTACGATCCTACTGAATTCTATGATTTGATGGGATCATCCTCATCTCTTTAACCACTTCAGATTCTTCTATATAATGATAGTATTCTCATGGAAAAGGTTAGAGGTACAAGCACAAAGAAGCATAGAGACTGAAGAAAGAATAGATTGAAATCTATGTGAAGAATCCTATTTCAAGTGATGCTTGAGATCTCCATTCATCCATCAAGTTTTTAAGAGAAATATTCATGCAGACATCAGAGAAAATGTATGTGTGTGTCAGAAGGAAAGGCCACTGAAAGGGAACTTTCGACATCAAGGAGATTCAGTTGTATCTTCTATCTTTAATTAATATAATATGGTGGCATGTCTCTTTCCCATAAAATGATCGATATTTTATTATTTGACTCCTTGATCACATGTTTAGGCTGTCATTGAATTTCATTATTGTTGTTTTCACATTAGTTGATTTGTGTTATTACAGATCTGATTTCACAGGAGAATTAGAGAAAAATAGGATCAACAAAGACATAAGGAAGTGATTCATAAGGTATGTTATCTCTTCCTCTTTTGGTAATTAAATTCAATGATTGTAACCTAGGGAAAGTGTATTGTTTCATCTTGTTTTGTTCTAGATCTAGGTGGATCTAGGGGGATTAGTTTATGTTCGCATCTATTGATTTACCGATTAACAAAATTAGCGACTCCACTGGGGAGGAGTACAACTTGATTGTGGTTTTTCATTGGCCATTTGCATATAGCATATCTTTTACATTTTGTTTCAGTCTCTGAGCCCGTGGGAGATCCAATTAGACTCACTAGATTTAAAATTTTCCTGAGACCCTTTGTCATTTTCCAAAATTTTCTATTTTATGAAACGTACCCGCACTGCACCCTATTGGTAGCCCACGTAAGCCTTCCATTTTTGCACCCTAGTGGTTTGTTTCAGTGCGGTATTTTCACGACCTGCGTGACTATTGGCCTCTGGAAATTACTCATTTCTGCACTATATTATACTGCCTGCCTACGGAGGCATTTGAAAACTTTTTTGGATTGGGTCTTGACCTCTACTATTGCCCAGTTTCTATTTCAGTCAGCTGGAAAGGGATTTTGATACCAGTTCTTGAGTGCTTTTGATTGTCCCTACTTGATCTTAATTGATTTTGAAGATCAAAGGCCTCTCTTTTGATCTTTTTTCAATCTTTGATTTTATCGACAAGGATGTAATCTCTGGACTTGCGTCTGAGTGCTTGCTCGATCAAAGATTTTGTTTTAGGTTTGGATTTGTAAGTTGATTGCATCTTTTGGATTGCTTAATGATCAGAAAAACATTTCTTGTTCACATTTGAAGAAACCATTTCTTGTCATTTTGTGTTTTTATCTTCATTGAAATATTGATTTGGGTGCTTGTTGAGTGTTTTATTTTTATTGGTTGCTTACCCTTTCTTAGTTCAATTTCTGTTTTCGGTTTCTAAAAAAAAAAAATTGTTTAAGTCTTTTAAGTCTTGTAATCAATCATTCATTTGGGAAATATTGGCATTTGAAATATTGAAAGAGAATGAATAGTGCAATTACATTATTAATAATTGTTTGGTACTACATTTAAAAAGGGAATTGTACATCGTAATTTGCATTGTTCCAGAAAAATTCTTTTTCCCTACTGTAGATAGAATTCATCGAACGAAAGTTTGTATCATTCATTTCTATTTACGCATTTTTGGGTCCAATTCTTACACAACATTGGTTTCATTCTCGTCTCCCTCTTGAGTAACAAAAGCCTTTAATAATATTGTGAAACTTTAAAATTCAACTAGTAACATTTTCTAGGGCTATTTTACACCAACATTAGCTAGGATAGAGCTTTGGAATAAGCAGTGAGACACATTCTCCAAATCACAAAACACACAATAGTATCTTGTGATAGGGACTGTTAAATTCCATTTGCAACATTTTGTCCTAGGAAGCCCTTCTCACACAAGGGTCAAACCTGAGGTCGCATTGAGATTGACAGAGTTACTCACCCTGCTTTGTTGATCTTAGTGTAGAGATTGCACATATTACGAGGGTCACTTGAAGGTATACCCACAATGATGAGTGGAAGCCTCTCAAGTTGATTTCGGGCTAGATACCCTGCCCTTGTGTGTTGATCAAACTGTCGATTATTTCCCCAGACATCATTGTTGTTTGTGGTAACTTTAGTAGCCTATCTTCTTAGAGTCTTACACAAGGTGACTGTGGAGGGGTAAGTATTCACAGTACCTGGAATCGATGTTGGCCAGACTCAGTTGGGCTCCTTGGAGGGTATACCCATGATTATGTGTGGGAGATTGCACTAGGGTGTAAGTCCATTAAGTAGGTCGTCAACGTAATGTTTCCACCCTAGCCCATCCCCTTCTTATCTCGATGTCACAACATTGGATTTTATCACCAACTAGTGACTTCGGAATAGGAAGGTCTTGTTTGCTTGGTTTTGATTCCTAGATTTTACTAGCATGTGTTGCTTGTTTCCATAAGTTGGCCATTGAGTTTCTTCTGTAAAATATTTAGTTCTGCCAACATTGACCCTCCACGCCACTCACGTAGAATGAAAGGACTACTCCCAGAAGATCTGGGAGGTTCTCAACCCTTGCCTACAAACCCACTGGAGGACTCTCCTCAATAGAGTGAGGTCCAAGACACCGCCACTCCATGAGTGGAAGGTTCTAATTCTCTAGAGACTTCTCAAATTCCTCACAGTTCTGAGAGACGTATTCTTTCGGTAAATTCTTTCGGAGATATTATTGTTGAAACTTCTGGAGTACCAACCTGATCGTTCATAGGCCTTGAAGGTCAGGATCCTTTTTGGTCTCCTCACATTCCGAGACAGGATATTTTTGGCCCCGGCACAAGTGTCGATATATTCGTCGAGTGCGAGCAACTTGAAACATCTAATATAGAACATACTCTCATTACGACTGCCTATCTGTTCGGCGGTTCCGACATCCCGTCGGTGGATCCCAACTCGACCCTTCAGATGGCCCATTCTAAAATGCTCCCAAATGCTACGAATATTCCCACTAGGAATATGGTGGCTAGCCAAGATGATCCAGGTGGATATCGGTGGCCACCCACCTTTTCCAAATGGATCAAAACAGTTTTCTGGCAATTTTGGCAATTTACTATTTTTAGCAAGTTTTAACTTCCAGGGCCATTTTGAGGGCCCAAATGAATGTTTTTCAATATATAGGTTCTCAATGATTATTGAATGCATAATTGAGCCCCCAGAATGAATCTCCTCTATGATACCTTTCCAATGAGCTATCACATGCCTAAAACGAAGATCGTGTGCAAAAGTTACAACCCCGGGAAGTTGATGTACTCACTTACCCAAACAGGGCCCACATGACTTTTGGCGCTTCATCTCCTAGGGTTAGGTTTTTTGATGTCTAGGTTTTTTGGAATTCCTTATTATTGTAAAAAGGCCTTTGGAGCCTCATTGTAATCATCTTCTTGCGAATGCAAGTAGCTGTCACATCTCTTCTCAGAGA